>OU744337.1:35355117-35548889 GCA_916610165.2 Gymnosoma rotundatum
TCTGTAAAAATTTTTACAGAACAACGCAATCTTCAAGCTATTACACTTCTAATACACGTTTTCATTGAAGATTGCGTTGTCCTGAAAAAATTGCTAGTTGTAAGGTTAAAAGTCTTCTCTTAGAATAAGTTTTTTTTAGGGCAATGTAGCTTCACTATTCCTAAATCTGTATCAGTTTAAGTGTTAAGTCTACTTCTATATCCACAACTATGCTTATAATATCTCTGAAAACAATTTTCTAATTGGTAGACTTAACTCTAAGGACTTTTTATTAAACTTACCTCAACGCTTTTATACAAAATCCCATTATCTTCAGTAAATCTAATAGTTTCATTCTTATCCATTGATATAACATTTACTTCCATTTTAGCTGGTTCGTAATAGGTGAAATCGGCAACCTCGATAACGCCGGTCAAAGAAACGACGGTTTTTTGAATCGAGGCAAAACCTAGACTTTTACGCCAACCTGTTCGCCTTTTAACAATGCGTTCTATGTCATCGGTTTTGGTAGACTTCAGATCCAAAAGCTTTAATAAATTGTTTGAAGTAATTTCTACATTTCCGAGGAACACATAATGCCACCATTTGCTCTGATTATCTAAGCTAGTTTCGGATAACCACTTTATTAGGCTCTGTCTCTTAGTAGCTACATGCGTGGACCTATTTAAGGCATATGTGGCTAATGCATGGACATGAAGCAATTTATATTTTTCAAGATTATTACCTATAAACTCTAAACCTTTAGTTATATTTCGTAAGTATTTGTCAGCATAAACGGGATTCTGTAAGAAGGCAAGTACAGCAGCACCTGTTAGAGTTATAGGGTTTCTCTGGGAATCATAAAGGTAATCACCCTTTTCGATAAATGATCCATTATTAGCCTGTTGTTTGCTTAAGAAGGCCAAGCCTTCTTCAATAATTGTTTCGTTGATATTAATAAATTCTTTGAATTGTGGCAAAAAACGAAGGATATAAGATGTCAAAAATGTAGAGCCATCTCGAGGCTCTTCCTCTGACCGAGAAGAACCCAAACTACTGAAGGAACCATCCATATGGTGATACTTTAACATTTTAAGATAGCCAATGTCTAGAGTATAACGCAGCCTCGCTTTAATGGTGGGAGTTAAGCGTCTTAAATCTTTTAAGTATTTCATGACCAAATAATCAGGCAAAAGAGAGGACATAGTTTCTTCACCACAACCTTTTGGCATACGCACCAAGTTGTCTAAATTGTTTAAAATGAGGTCCATAATGTCACTCACAAAACCCAACACCTTATGTCGCGAAGCGCTTAAACGCATATCACCTAAAGTCCTTTCTTTATATTCCGATCCAAAATCGAATAAATATGTATGTTTGAAATAACGGGTAATACCTTCCGGAACCACATTCATGGTTTTTTGTGTGATATCATAATCACCTGAATATGAGGCGTTGAATTGCAACACAACCTTTCCAATAACTTTGGGCCTTAGCAGGAAATAAACCGTAGCAGTATTATAAGGTCGAATACCTACTATGCTCTTACTCGATTTCGGATCACCTATGATTTTATTATCAAAATCGATATTTTCATATTTAGCATCACTATTGTCTAAGGTAACCATAACATCTAAATCTTTATGTAAATAGTTATACACAACGACGGGCACATTTATAACTTCTCCTGAAATATAAATTAAATTAATTACTTAAACAAAAAATATATTAAATAAGCGAACCTCTTTTGACTGAGTACGGCAAACTTATTGATAAGAATGGCTCGAAAATATGTTCCCTGCTAAAAAAAATTATTGATAATTAGACAATTGTAATTTGTTGTACATAAAATAATAAATATTTTTAAAATAGTACACGCAAAGAAAAAATATGGTTGAGGTAACCATAATCTAAGAGCAACATACTATGGTTGCATTATACGGTTGCTAACAAAACATAGTATTGTTACACTTACGACCATATTGTTGTCCAAAGTATAAACATAATTATGTTCAAATATAAATACTAAATGCTCTAAGCATACATACATACATGCATATTTACTTCAACCTTGTTTAAATGTTTTGGTTCCCTTTTTATTTGATTATTTATTTTGTACATAAATTATTATTTTTTTCACTTTCTTTAACAATAAAAACTAATTTCAAATTTTAGCTTCCATAAAAAGTACTAAACTGTCAAGTACTAGAACAAAAAATTTTTTAGCGCAACCATTATTCTGTTCTTTTAACCATACTTTGATTAATGGTAATATATTATGGTTAAATATCTTATATTATTTTTAATAAGTTATAAAACTTTGGCTGTGGTTGAATTTTTTTTTAAGATAAAACCAACCATGTTGCATTTTTGGTGCACAGTAACCATATAATCGTTAAAAGTTAACAAAAAATGTTTATCGTGACTAAAGTTTTGGTGAAAACAACTATAAATGGTTCTCCGCAACCATACATTGTTACAAAAAATATAATATATGGTCATTGTGACCATATCACAACCATGTTTTTTTCTGCGTGTATTTTCTGCTGTTGTTGGAAAAACAATTTCAAAGTTTCCGTTATTGTTAACAAAACAATATGGCGAGCACCAATTTTTTTACTTAATGTTTATTTTTCTTATTTCTATATTCTCTATCGCCCCATTAATTGTTTTTTTTTTATTGGAGTAACTTCACTAAATTAGATTTTTTACAAATGATAGCGAAAAATTAATGGTAGGCGAGTAACAATAAACAAAAAATTCTCTATATTCTTTTTAATTTTATACGATTCTTATACCCTTCATTACAGTTGGAAAAAGGGTATTTTCAAGTTTGTCGTTCCGTTAATAATTTCGACAATATCTATTTTCAAGCCCATAAAATAAATAGATTCTAGGTTCTGACGAAGTTAAAACATAAACCAAAGCATTTCTTCACTGATCTCTCTGGATATCGGCTTGTACATTTTTTTTGCTTTGTTCAAATCATCGGTTAGACACGATTGCAATTGTTTTTTTTTAACAAGTAAGAACGACTAAAAATAAAATGGTTGGAATAAAGCAAAAAACAAAATGTACAAGCCGATATACAGAGAGATCAGTGAATAAATGGTTTGCTTTGTGCGCAAATATTAAATTAAATAACCGGAATTTTTTATTATATTAATTAATTAAAAAAATCTTTTTTCGTGCTACTTTCTATTATCCAGATTAATTATTTAAATCATCTATATTGGTGATGGCCATTTCGCTACCGCTTACTAAGCTCTTCAGGATCTGTATAAAAGAGCCAAAATACTCAGCCGTATACAGTGGATAAAAAAAAAAATAAAATCATAGTTTATTATTGTTGTTTTTGCTTAAATTTTGTTTTTGGTCTTTATTGTTTGGACAAAAATTTTTAGTTTATTTAAAATGGCCAACGAGACATGCTTTTATCCTCAATAATCAATATCGGTGATTTACATAATAAATCGGGATATTAGAAAATAGCACAAATAAAAGATTTTTAAAATTAAATTAATTAATATTTTTAAAATATTCTCCTTGTTTAATATAATAAAATTTTTTGTTTTCCAAGGATAAAAAAGAACTGATATAAAAAACACTATTACAACCAAACGAAAGCTGGAGTTGATTCGCTTGAACAACCAGTTGACTAAGCGATGAACTGTTGCCTTATTTTCAAATATGATAGACGTATCAGCAAGTAACTTCTACATTATTTGGACTGATATGCATCCTACCTGGAAATAAAAAAAAAATTTCAGATGCAAGCTATATCTGGTAGAGTTGGCAGATCAGATCAGCTAATAAAGAAGCATACTCTGTGAAGAAAAGTTTTTCCACTTGTACTATCAGCTAGAAATTTTCTCAAGAATAGTAAGAAATAAATTGATTGCAAGGGTGCCTCGCAATAGTCTTTACATAATTCTTGCGAAAAAAAACTGAATTCAAAACAGATTTCATATGTCTGCTCAAGAATATGGCCACATAAATTAGGTTACATTAACTTTGGGACACACTTATATCTCCATACCTTTTACTTTTTCAACTGTTCAATAGTTTGGCAATATACATCGAATTTCAGCAACTATAGGGTCACTCTTTAATTTCCAAATTCAAATTATATACTTGCTGTTGCAGTAACATTTTTATACTTCTTATTATACCAATGGACATTCTGTCTAAAATTAAGGTGTTTGTATACAACGGTTCAAAAAATACGCCCTTTAGCATTACATTAATTTTGGGAACACCCTTTGATTTCTAAATTCAAATTATTAGCTTCTTGTTATAGCAGACTTAGCAAAACATGTCCCTTGTAAATTTCAGCTGTCTGTCTATAACGGTTCAAAAGTCCGGCCATATACACCATATTATACCAACTATTTATTTATTTCCAAATCCAAACTTTATACTTATTGTTGTAGAGAAGTCAGTAATACAGGTTCTTTGTAAATTTCAATCATCTGTCTACAACTGCTTAAAAGTATGGCCATATACCAAATTAAATGAACTATTGGTGCACCCTTTAATTAATAATTTTAAATATTATCAGCTGTTACTATAACGGCCGTAGCAATCGACTGTGCGTCAAATTTACAAGCGTTTATTCTATAACGGTTCAAAAGATAGGCCTATATATGAAAATCTACTGTAATTATAGGACACCGTTTAATTTCTTAATTCAAATTATAAACTCGTTGATAGAGCGGACTTAGAAATACAGGTCCCTTTGAAGTTTCAGCGTTCTGTCTATAACGGTTCAAAAGTACGGCCACACACTTGATATTACATTAACTATTGGAACACCCTTTAAATTCCAAATCCATATTTTATACTTGTTGTTATAGCGGACTTAGCAATACAGGTTCCTTGTAAATTCCAAACGTCTGTCTATAACTGTTAAAAAGTATGGCAATATACATCAAATTAAATGAACTATTGGCGCACCCTTTAATATATAATTCTTAACTATTTTGTACAACGGGAATTTCTTTTTAATTATATTAATTAATTTTATAAAAAATCTTTTTTTCGCCATTCTGTTCAATTTGCAAGTGTTTGTCTATAACGGTTCAGAAGATAGGCTCATATAAGTAAATCTTCATCAATTATGGGACACCCTTAAATTTCTAAATTCAAATTATAAACTCGTTGATTTAGCGGATTTAGTAATACAGGTCCCGGTCAACGGTTCAAAAGTTTGGTCACATACACAAAATTGCATTAACTATTGGAACACCCTTTAACTTCCAAATCCAAATTTTATACTTGTTGCTATAGCGGAGTTAGCAATACAGGTTTGTTGTAAATTTCAAGCGTCTGTCTACAACTATTCAAAAGAATGGCCATATACATCAAACTTAATGAACTATTGGTGCACCCTTTAATTTATAATTTGTAATATTAATACTTGTTACTATAACGGCCATAGCAATCGACATTCTCTCCAATTTGCAAGCGTTTGTCTATAACGGTTCAAAAGATAGGCCCATATAAGTAAATTTACATCAATTATGGGGGCACCCTTTAATTTTTAGATTTATTTTTGTATAATTTTTTGTTTTTGGGAGTTATAGTAATACGCAGTCATTTTAAATTTTACAGAGATGCTATTTACAATTCATAATACACGTAAAATATATGTATGTTGTATGGGGACACCCTTTAATTTTTAAGATTTTGAGCTGTAAAACGGGACCAATCTTTAAGCATAATCTATTATATTACCAACAATATAAAAGAAAGCAATATTCAGCCGAATTGTATAACCTCCTTTTTTTTGGCTGGTTAAAAATAGTACAGATTCACCATTGTCCAGTAATTTACTAAATAAACGACAGCGGTGTTTCCTTTGACAGCATGGAAGGAATTCAAATAAGTATTCTACTAAATATCATCCTTGTAAAAACTTTATTCGAAAAGAGCACATGGTCACATGACAGATAAAATCTTAGGAAGGCCTTCCTTATTTTATGTTTAACTTTTTTTTAATATACTTAGTAAAAAAAAAACACAAAACAGATAAATTTCGTTTTATTAAATATGAAACTTTTTTTACATTTTGTTGTCCACATATCCAAGGTGCATCCCTTGGAAATTAAAAAAATAAACTTTTAGAAATTAAAAAAATGAACTTAAGCCAAAATCCATTTCCATTTTTAATATTATGAACATTTTTTTATTTTTATTTTTTCGAATCAGGATTTGAACCATAATTCTAATAAATGAATGAAAATTGAATTATTTCGGCTTTTTGGTTCATTTTTAATTAAATTTCCAAACATTTTTAAAAAGAAAAATTATTTACAAATGTATGCAGACGTTTTCCAAAGAAACCAAAAAAAATTAGACGCTCGGCAGAATATTTTTATTCCCTGTTTCCTGAGGATGCCACCCAACTCTATGGCGAAATATTGAAAAAATAAAAAGCAATTATTTTATTTTAAAAACAGACCTAGTGCTTAATAAATTAGAAATATATTTATAATCATCCACAATTATCAAACAACCAAGCGAAAAAAGCTCATGTAATGATTTTGATAATTTAAAAAAGGCAATTCTTGGCACTTACTCTTCCATAGCGTTGGCAAGTATAAGGATGTGCACAAAGCAAATAGAGAAATAGAACGTCACACTCATGTCTCAGCCGTTATTTTTTAAAATTTGTTAACACAATTAAATTAAATACAAATTTAATATTTGTCGCCTTTAAATTAAAACCGATCTTCACGACTGAAAGTTAAATGATGACTGAACACCAACCCTTAATGTTTCAAATAACTGATATTTTGTTGAACATGAAATCGTACGGTATGTTTTACGCAAGTTATCTTTATTTCCTAGTCTGGATGTATTTTTAGAACTTTAACAATTTTGTTATTTCAAACTATAACGCAACAATAAAAAGCCATCTTGTTTTTGAAATAATGTATTTGTTGTAGAGATACGTACCTTGATTTTTAGATTTATGCAAGGAACACAACTGGGGCGAACGACGAATTTTTGGTCGCGAGTTATCGTCGTCAAAAATAAAACACTTTTGTGTATATGAAAGCGCACACAATCATGACGTAGGACGAAATTCGTCATACGCGGCGAACTATTCAATAGAATTATTTCTATTTCTTACGCCGGTGAACGACGAACAAATTAGTACAAAGTGACCATGTTTGACTTTAGATTCGATGTATTTTAATAAATAAAGTTATTTTACTTAAAAAATTTATGTATTTTTATTTTGCAGCATTTATAATAAGCGTACAGATTATAAGTTAAATATAAAAATAGTTTTTAGTTGAGTTTTTTCTAATGTTTAACTTTTTAAATATTATTTTTTTTGATGGTCACCTTAGCAGCTTACAAAAAGTAAACAACTTCAAAAATTATAACAGCTGCGTTTTTAGTCATTATTGTGTTTCATACGACGAATTTGCACAACGAATTTTTTACGACGTATTCGTTGTGTTGGACGAAGTGCGTCGTTCGCCCCAGTTGTGTTCCTAGCATTACTCTCGATAGTCAGAAAGTGGAAAGAGAAGTTAAGAAAAATATACAAATTCAAATCAAATATTAGGATGACAGAGAA
This sequence comes from Gymnosoma rotundatum, assembly GCA_916610165.2. NCBI lineage: Eukaryota > Metazoa > Arthropoda > Insecta > Diptera > Tachinidae > Gymnosoma > Gymnosoma rotundatum. The sequence goes on from OU744337.1 coordinate 35,362,691, forward strand.
TTAAAAAATAACACAAACAAAAACAAAATTAAGTACTGCATATGCATAATTTTAGATCGCCTTCGATGGAGCCGATGGCATTTTTATGTAAAACTAGCGGACCCGGCGAACTTCGCCTCGCCCCAATTTTAAGCCATCAGACAAACTTTAGAGTAATAAGACAACACAAATATTTAAATTTACGTGTCGTTACACTAAAAACTTTAAATTTTTTTATTTGGGAAGGCATTAAGGAATAATTTTACGCAAAATTTCATACAAAAACTCGATTTTTGATTTTTACAATTTTCCGACTTTTCCGGAGGTATTTTCCAAAATTTTCTTCCGTAAAGACATTCTCCTCGAAAATACGAATAACTGAAAAAAATTTTTACAGACATCGGCCTAGCCGTTCTCATTTTATGATTTACTATATATTTTTTACACCATTTTTATATATAGATTATATATAAGGACATGAACCGATAGTTCTGATTAATAGCAACTCTTTCGATACTATATCTGATCGATTGGCGTATTTAATTTTTCTCTAGCTATGAATACCAAATGAACTGTTTAAATTGTTTTTTACATCTTATGGCGTTTTCTTTTCTGAAAATAAATGTTACCTAGCAATCACAAAAATATTTTGCATGTTGCCTAAACCCCGAAAAATTGCTACACATTTTATACCCACAATAGAACAAAAACTGTTATTGAATTTTTCTAACTACCTTTACATGTCAATTATGTTTAATTAGCGTTTCAAACATAAAGTATCACAACACTGGGTAAAGCAACAAAAGCAAACATTACTTATCAAGAGTAAGAACTAATAAAAAAGTGTAGCATACTTACCCTTACATAAAATTGAGGGTAAAATATATAGCATATCTTACACTTTTTCATGCAACATATTTTCAAAAGAACATACTTTTAATTTACACTATCGAACATTTTTTAGAAAAGAACACAAAGGTGTAAAAAGTGTTAAGAATATGCAACATTTTTGTCAGCAAAGAAAACGCCATTAATTGTTTCTTATTCTTTAATTCTCTGTCACTCCAATATTTGCTTTTTTGATTGGACTTACTTCACAATTATAAATTTACATAAATGGTAAAGAGTGTATAAGATTCGGCATAGCTGAATATAGCACTCTTATTTATTATTTAAAAGATTTAAGAAGAGGGGAAAGCTACTTAAACTAAAATTGCCATACATATTTTCGAAGGTACAGCTGAAAAATAAATAAATAAGATTTTTTTATTTATTTGTTTTTCTTTTTTTTTGCTAAAGTAGTTAAGAAACTGTATTGCTCACAAAATAGCTTCTTTTTTAGCAAAAGGTCATAAAAAATCTTAAAACTATAAATTTGAGAGATTGTGGTAGTTATGTATTATAGTTATTTGTTGTAGTATCATTAAAAAAAGTTAAATTGTTATCTATGAAACATGCGTAAATATTATGTAATGGAAAATTTTTCGTTTAATATAAAAATGTTTTGATGTCTTATTAAAATTATATTTATTTTATTTTATTTAGAGTGTGTGCTTTAGGGGGTATTTTGTTTGTTTTTTCAAATCAGAGTCTATTTCAGTCCTCTCTAGATTCTTCTACTTTTAGAGTCATCTTTCTCAACACTTTACTACAGTTTAGCTTAAAATTTGTTTACATAAAATGTCCTTAAGTTAAATTATTAATTAAATAAATTCTATATTGTGTTGAAAATGATCAAAACAATTTACTAATTAAATAAATTATTGCACTAAGGAAAAAATTAAAACCTGTTAAAGGTGCAAAAATTGCTTTTCTCTGTATGTTGAATAAACTGGCGGCAAAGGTCTTTCTTGTCACTTTATGTCTGTTAAAACTACTAATTTCCTAGTTCTAGCACAATGCATAATATGAGTAGGGGTCATTCCATGCGTGCTGCTGCTGCAATTGAAAACAATTGTGTTTTTAAGAAATTAAAATTGTAAATGGTAACACAAAAACAAATTTTTCAAAATAAAACTGAATAATTTGGTAGCGCTGTTCAAGGAAAGACATATTTGTAGTATCCTAAATTGTAACCCAGCCAGGTCCCTAGCCGTTTACTATTAAAAATATGTCTGGCTTTATTTATCAATAACTCCTTACATAAAAGGTTTTTGAAATTTATTTTTATATACTTTGCTATAAAATTACAAATGTTTTGTTCGTCAACCTACGAAAGACCGTAAGTTTTTAGCAGCCCAATTCAAAGTTTGCCTTAAAACTGAAATTTGAGTAAAGGCTTATAAATATGTATACTTTTCATCACGCGATAAAAAATTTTACGCAGATTTATTGTGTGAATAGTTTTTTTTTATATTTTCTTCATTTTATAACTAAACGTCAAAAACCTGACGCAGGTCTTCACCATTTTTTCTTACAGTTTTTAATAATAAAACCCCAAAAATACGCAAGCGATTATATGAACTTTGTAAGTGTTGGCGAGTCAGTGGATTGGTCACTAAAGATTAGATTCTACCGAATAATCGCAAAAAACTTTAAAATCTATTTGATTAATCATAAAAACTATTTATTTAAGATTTGTTAGTAGCTACCATGTTACGAAAATAAAAACTATACTATATACTATACTAATTTATAATACATATTATTTTGGCAGTTCCGATTGCCAACGTTCTTTAATAGTTTCGCACGTATATACATAAACTTAAATTTAATTTTACTTTGTGGAGAGAAATATTAGTATTTTGACCCTTTCCTTTTTTCATAAGTCAAAGCTGTGTAGGTTTTTCTTGCTTCTACTTATTAACAACAGCTTTTCTGTTTACCAAAATTCACACATACATTTACATATATGTAACAACAAGTAATAGCCCTATATTGGGCTATGTCAAATCTTATATACCCTTCAACATGTATTTTTAGTGAAGTACTTCCAATAAAAAAAACTAATATTGGGGTGACTGAGAATTAAAAAAAAAAATAAGAGACAAATTTAGTACTACAAATTTTTAATTTTACATAAATATCTTATCAGTTCTTAATGGCATAAGACTCTTTTAAAAAGGTTAGCGTTTCATTAAAGATGCTGATATTTTAAAAAGATTGCAAATTTCAAAGGCCCGTAACTTGGAATATATCGGCGAGCATCAACTTTTTCACTTGATTTTTTTTTTTTTTATTTTTTATGCTCTATCGCCCCATATATTTGTTTTTTGATTTTAGTTACTTCATTGTTCCAAATGATATAGAAAAATTAGAGGCAGGCGTAGACTTTTGGCTGTTAAATGGAAGGACATTTAGACATCTTTCTGATTTTTAATAGCACTTTGGTTGGTTTTTTTATATGCTTAATTTATAAAATATTAGTTAATGTGGTTATTGATTTGTATAAAAAAATTACGTCGATTTACATTTTTGTTTTATTTTTAGTTTTGTATATTTTCTTAAATTATTAGTTAATTAAAGAATTTTTTTAACAATTTTAAAATTTATTACATATTTTATTGTATTTTTACAAAATAATTGAAAATAACATTATTTGATTAAATACTTAGGGACTTATTTTTTTTAAGTTTTTTTTTTAAACATATTTAATAAAAAAAATTTTAATATTAATAATATTTGTAAGGTTATAAATTTCGAAACCAAAGCTTTTAGCGATTTTTTTCAGCGATAACATCAATATCAGCGATAACATCAATTTAAAATGTTAAACATTTAATTTGAGCGATTTTTTGCATTCCAAAATATTGGCAATTGTTTTCTTAACAATATAGAAATCTTAAAATTAGTTTTAACTAAACTTCTTTTTATAATAATAAAATATTCGGCAGTTGATATGCTTCACAGAAAGAATTTTATTCGAGTAAAAGAAAATATTAATAGGAAAATTATTCTTAATTTTTATAATTATAAAACAATGAAAACAAGATATACAAAACAAGATATTTAAAACTTTTAAAAATATTTAATTAGCATTATTTATTTTACACATGACAAAAATTATAAAGGGTCATCCAAAAAACGCGCCTATATGTTTCTTTGAAATAAAACACAAACTATTTGCAATTTTTTCAAGCTGTTTTTTTATATTAAAAGTATGATCAATTACAATTTTAAGTGGAATAGAATATCATTCAAATGTCCACCATGACTGCGTCTGCAGACATCAATCCGAATATCTAAATTTTCAATGACTTTCCGACATGTTGCTGCTGTTATTTCACGAATTGCAACTTGAATGTTGTTCTTTAGATCATTAATTGTTTGTGGCTTGTTAGCATACACTCGACTTTTCAAAAAACCCCACAAAAAAAATCTAATGGTGTTCGATCACATGACCTTGGAGGCCAATTGAAATCTGCATTTCATGAAATTACACGTCGAGGAAATTTTGATCGCAAAAGCGTAATGTTTTCTCGAGTTGTGTGACATGTAGCACCGTCTTGCTGAAAATAGACGTCAGACACATCAATATGATTCAACTGCGTCCATAAAAAGTCTCTCAACATTGATTGGTATCGCTCAGCATTCACAGTAACAGCATTTCCAGCATCATCTTCAAAGAAAAATGACCCAATGATTTCATTTGCCCAAAATGCACACCAAACAGTAACTTTTTGTGGGTGTAGAGATTTTTCATGAGGATTTTCATCACCCCAGATACGATAGTTTTGCTTATTGACGAATCCATCCATTCTGAAATGAGCTTTGTCGCTAAACAAAATTTTGCTTTGGGTATTTTTCAAAGAACGCCCATTTTCATAATAACTTTGAATGATGTAAACGCGTTGTTGCAATGTGTACCTGTCCATGGTTAAAACTGTACTACCTTCTAATAAAACAAAAGGGCTTATGTTATTTGAAAAGATGTCACGTGTAAAAGTTATATAGTGCTGACATCTAGGCGTTACATTTGGATGACCCTTTACATTTTTTATACCCTTTACCACAAAAAGTGAAAAAAAGATGTAAGTAAGTTTGTTATTCCGTATGTAATTTCTACAATATGCATTTGAGACCTCATAAAGTATATATATTCTGACTTCTGACTTAACAATGGTATAAATTGGATAGTTTTTTGATGATATGTTTAGTGTTTATTAAGGGGTGGAAATAGGCAAAAACTCAATTTATGGCATTTTTTTTACTCTTTCTTTAAAAAGTTTGGGATACAGTTTATGCTTCAATTTTTCTGTGTTTTCGTATTACTTTTAGCTCTCTTTGTAACAACCAAAGTGCGGGCGATCAGGTTATACCATAATAAATTTGAAGGTATTGGGAAGCCCTAAAGGAGCAACTTTTGATTGGATCGGAATTTTTATATGCGTTTTTTTCTATTTGCTAGGTGGGATTCTAAACTTTAATTATTGATATAAGGCATTAAAGTCATAACCATTATTAATTGAATTTGAAAATAAAAGAAGAGTATTGAAACATGTAAAAAACATTTTTTTCACATGTCCTATTCTTTAATTCTTACAAATTATAATTATTAATAGTTTTGTAAATTAAATCTTTACTAGAAATGAAAAATTTTGGCCCACGTAATATTTTTATGCTCAAAAGGAACAAGAGCTAAAGTTTTTTTTAAACAGCTTTTTGAAATAAGAAATTTAAAATTGTTAAAAAGTTGAAATTTTCTAAATAACGAAAAGTTTAAATGAAAAAATCCTATTTTGTTTATTTATTTATTTATTCAAAATGTAATATAAAAGCCCTACTGGCCCAACTAATCTATTTTACATAGTAAAACTAAAACGTTAAGAACTACTTATGTATGAATACACAATCACCCTTAATCTAGTTGTGGATATGTGTCGACGCATTCGATTTGTTATTTTACTTATTGTTATATACACTTATCGAATACTGCTCAAAGATTTTTTGTATTCTATAGCAAATGTGACGACGATATTGTATTGATGTGACTCTGTTTTTTGTCGACGCCTTTTGCATTGGGTTTAAATCAAATATAAACATAAATATAACATTGGAAATGTAAAAAAGTAAAGGTTACAAATGCAAATCAATTTGGATAATTGCAAAAATTTTCGGAGAGGTACTGCTTCATGCAATTTTAAAGAAGAAGATTAGTAGATGAATGGCAAAAGGTAACAAAATAAAGGATTAAATAGGAATAAAAGTTTGTATAAATTACTTTTAAGGCAGGCAAAATTAAAAATAAGATGTAAAAAAAAGATGGTTTCTAATAAAGCGGAATGTAAAGCCACTAGCGACTTTCACTTAGTCTGCTGGTAAAAGCTTAACTTCCAAAAGCATTTAAATCCTGAAGGAGCAGTTCAAGGAGTTCAAATGGTTGACATGGGAAACGATTCTAATAACATAAAACTGACTGAAGTCGAATTCGTCGTTGAAACCACAGCCAAGAGCAGGCAAAACATATGTACATACTTGCGATACGGCAACTTAAAAAAATTGCAATTCTGCCAAAGAAGTTTTCTTTCCAATACAAATTTTTGTTTTTTCAAGCTTTTATCATCAATTAAATCAAAATTTTCTTCACTTATATAAAACATTTTACCATAAAAGTGTTAAACACAAATAAAATTTAACAAAAAAACTTGGGGATGTGCATTTTTATTTCATAAAAATAGATAAACCGTCGACGTCATCACAGGAATGTTATAGAATGCTAAATTTTTATTGAGTTGACGCCGAAATTGATACGAAGTGATATTGATACTAAAGCGACGACGATGACGACGCCCAAAAATTAGAATAAGGGTGAATATTTTTTAAATTAAAATTTTTAAATAAAGTTGACTGTGAATGAACAGTATTTTTATATGTACATAACATATTTTTATAACAATTTTTAAAATAAATATTGATTAATTTACATACATACGTATACTTTCAAATCAAAGAGCCACTATATATTAAGCAATTTTAGTAAAAATTTCTTCTAAATAGCATCGATTTTCATCTTTTAATAGTTGTTTAGCCTCCTCTTCTAATTCGACTGGAGTTGTTTTCCATTTTTGTCGAATGTTGGTCATATATGGATCTGAAGTGCACAACAAAATGGTGATAAGGTCTTCATTACTACAATATCTAGACATTTTTCTTGTGCTTTATTCGCAAAAGAGTCTACAGTCTTTGTTCCCTTTTTCCTGCGCTTCTTAAGACAGATCTGTAATTAGTAGCATATTATGTTGAATGATTTGTTCCCCAAACTGTTTTGCATTTATCTTTCTGCTGCATGCTAATACATGCAATATGATTTTGGTTTGTTAACTCAAAATCTACACCTGTGATAGATGCTGCAGTTTCGGGATCAGAAAAAATCTTCTAGCAGTATTTCCATCATTCGAATTTCCTTCTCCTTGCTTAGGTTGTTCGATTATAAGGACTAGTTGAAGATATCTTTCTTATATTTGTTCTCTTTTTTCTTTCGTTTTTCTGCATTTTCTTTAATGTTTCTTATGGTTTGGCCTGAAGGACCAAATTTACGAGTCCAAGCATGAAATCCAGATTCGTAAGCTTTCTTAAAGCTATTGCTTTGTGCTGGAGGTTGATTTAATTATCTTGATGTCTTTTGGTATATAATGCACCTTGACGACGACTTTGTTTTCGTTAAAGCTTGCTTGTTAGATATATTTTAAAATTTGCTTCGATGTCTTGCTCATTCAATTTAAATATTACGGGTTGAAGGTCTTTAAATTGGCCTTTCATCTTTTGAACTTGACGTATGAAAATTTGAAGGGCCTACAATATTTTGTTGATGAAGGAATTTCCTTTTTCCATATATCATTTTCTGTTGCTCTTTTAGTTTAGGGCTCTAGGCTGGTAGAAATTTTTATTAAGCGTGGCGGAACGAAAGATATAAATGAATTAGCATCTGAAGAATTAAGCAAGGATTTAGCTTACATTTCCTTATCTATGTGATAATAAAACTTATATTTGAAAGAATGCCATAATAAACGAGTTCATTCATGTATTTTTTTTTAATATTTCCTTTTTATTATTTCATTATTCTGGATTCATAATTCTTAATGATGTTTTTGTTTTATGATATATTTGCCATTACCATCTCTAATGGGTTACCAAAATTTCATTGCAGATTTTGCAAGTGTGATTGGTACAATATAGTGCAATTGTATATTATTAGATTCCATCGCAAAAGTTATAAACGGTATCTTTAAAGGAGATTTGAAAAAATTTGGCTTTACCTTTATGTTAAAAATTTAAAATAATTCAAAAATAAATCTGTAGAAAAAAAATTTTTTTTTTTGTAAAATTTCGTATGTATTCATAATTTTTGTACAAAATACCTGATCTTTCGTCAGAAAAATTGTGTAAAAGTTGACGCATCTTCGTCTGTCTGGTGTGCTAGTTTCGCGCAATGTAACACGAGATCGCGAAGTATAATGCAACAACCGAATGATGGAATTTGCAGCCATTTCGGTGCAAAAGTGTATCAACACATCCGTAATACTGGGGCAAAGCAAATGTTACCTTGAGAATAGAGGAGAGCTATTTAGTAAAGAATGACAGCAAATATTTTCGAAGATGCACTGAAAAGGTCTATCCCATTTTCGATTGCCTCATCAGCCATTTATTTAGATGAGCAAGGAATAAAGAATAATTTTTCGCTCATAAAACCAGTTACTGTCATCCGTAAACTAGCGCGTAATGCGCAAGATATCTGTCAAAATTTCTCATGTACATACAAAATGTATGAAGCATCCCAAAATATCACGGCGTCAACGCTTAGCAATTAGAAAATCCAATTTTGACAGCGCTTTAGAAAGTGAAGTCGGCTGCTTGTATGTTTGTTTTGTTTTGGTTGAAAAAAATAACAATTTAGTTATTTTCAAGTCAATTTATCGGATTTATCTTTTCTTTATTCATATACAGCGGATTTTATAAAATAAAATGAGTTAACATTACTGTAAAAGACACAAAGTTGAAGCTCTTATTTAGGCATGTCATTGCAACGTAAAGCCCGACGTGAGAATGTGTTGCGGTTTACGCGCTAATTTAGTGATGACAGTTAAGCAGTTTTGTTGCTTATAATTTCTTTTTATTTGGTATAGAATTCCCTTTTGGCTGCGTTGTGTTTCTACTCCTACCTCTACTTGTAATGAAAGTCACAGTTACATATGACTGTGAGCCTTTCTATTGAAATCAAACGATGTACAGATCGCAGATAATAACTCATAATTTTGGGTATAAAATATTTCAGCCACTTGCATTGATGATTGTACTTAATGTCAGTTTTGTATCCTGGCTGTATTTTCATAAGCTTCTTCATTGACATCTTTTCAACGTGTAGCCAGACGTTTATTAACTTATACAGAGGGTCTACTCAATAATTAGGCAGCGACTTGTTGTCTTCATCGAAGCCAAGTTATGTCCTTTAAATTAGTGTAGTTAGTGAACTGTTCCGACCTGGAACATCATACCCTTCCGGTTTCTCGAGACGAAAAATTAAGTTTTAAGGGCTTGTCTTCTCTTTGGTCATTGGTTTCGCATTTATTAATTAACATATATATAAAGAAGAAAAATATAGCAAAGATATAGTAACAAGTTATTTTTATTTAATCAATTAAACTAACTAAAAAGATGAGAATGATTTGTTAATTTCAATTTAAAAAAACAAAAACATGCTTTAACAAGAGCAAACACTTTTCTGTGTATATGTGATAGACTCAGTGTGCAAATATTCAAATCGAATCTAGTTTTCCAGTTCTGGCACGATTAAAGATTGAAAGAAATTTTTATCGTAAGAAATAACATAAAAAGTAATTTGAAAGATCATTTCATGGCATATAATTTGCGATGACGCAGGGCACATGCTGTGCATTTTGGAAGTACAATTTTAATCCAATTTTTCGAGCATTGCTTGGCGTATGTCACAAATAAAACAAATAATGTTGGCCTCTAAGGCGTCAATTTCTGTATAATGTGTCGATGCCGTTGTTTTCTGTTTTAAATTCCATAAAGTTTTTTTTGGAGAATTATATAGTAAAGAAACTGATGACGTTACAATCTGTTAACCTGTTTTTCACAAGCCGAATAAGAAAATGCAAAGGTTTTAAATCTTGGGTCTAACAAGGTAGATGCTGCTAAAATTTAATTTTCTGCAACGTTGGATAAACGGTCATAATAATTTAATTTTTGCAATAGCTAATATAATAATAAATGGATATTAATTTTTGTTTCATTTCATTTTTGAGTAGACACTGAATAAACCGTTTGTAAATGAAATCACTATCGATGCAGAACAGTACGATTCTCCACTAAAATTTTTTTTGCATCATCAAAAGGTTTCAGTACGAAGCACAACTTTTTTATTATAAGCCATTCTCTTGTAGACGTCGTAATTGTTTATTAATTACTGCAGTTGTGGCTTTAACTGCCTCTTCGAGAAGTACAAATCGTTGCAGCATGTGTAAGGTGGAATTTCAACTTTATTTCAAGTTTTAACTTGTATTAATTTTAATGGCTCACTACCCGTATTTCTTTGATATTAGAGGCCTGCACAAATGTATTTAAACATCAAACACACCCTTATGTTTAAATGGTTTGCATACACATTCCTTGTATTACAACAACATAAAATACTGTCGTATACTGTTCGTACCACGAAGTAAATAGAGAAGTTCGTGTATAAGATTATTTTCAAATACTGTCAAGACAGTATTTGTTCGTAACAAGACATTTCGTGACAGTAGAAAAAAATTTCAAATGGTCCAAGTATTTGAAAAAATACAACTGACGATCAACATCTTCACTTGTAATTTGTGTGTTTTTTTAATACTTGTTGTTCTTATGTCTGTATCATATGAACGATTGGATGCTTTGTACAGGCTAATGCGATTAAGTTAATTTTAAATTAATTTACATTGGTATTATTTTATAAATAAAAACTATTTCTTCTTGAATGCGGCCATAAAAGTTTACTAAATTTTGTCGTTTTTAAATAGAAATTTGCATACAAGAGTTTTTAATTAAAGAATTTTAATTTTTAGTGTTCAATAACTACCTAGATCTATTTATGATATGGAAAACGACAATATTTTTTATTGCAGAAATTCATACATAAGTATTATTTTACCTTTTTTACCATTTCCAAATGCAATTTTGACAGATTTTTTACAACCGCAGTTATTACCCTTTTTACATCACACTTGAAAACATTTTCACTTTCAACTGAAATTACTTACCTACTGCAATACCATTGATAAATATTCTAGTACCTGTTTTTATTTAGGGACATTCCCAAATTGGTGTAGTTTTAACAACCACAATTACTAATTACATTATTTTGTACATCCAAATTGACCTGATTTATCTTAAATTTTACTGCTTTTTCAAAATTGTTGCTCTAAATGAAACATTACCCTTTTAATGCTCAATTGAATTTTTTTATTTACCTGTTTTTTTTTTTGGTCTATGGACATTTCCGAATTGGTTTTTTTTTTTTGTAAAACAGTTTTTTTTAAACCACAATTATTATCCTTTTTCCCACGTAATAAAATCCTGTTTTATAAAAGGGCAGTAAGTAATAAAAATTTTGGTAAGATAGTCAAAACAATATTTTCTATTTGTAAAAATGAAAGTGTCGATAACAGTTTTATAATCAGTTTTTAAAAGAGCCTGTGGTGTTAGACATACATATTAATTTTACATACATAATTTAAATTAAAAAAGTAACGATTTTTAACATTTAATATGAAAGAAATAATGGTAAGAAAAAACTATTTTTAAAAATGTTACATTATTTAATAGTGCTTTCTTATTTTTGCTTCCACATTTAGAGTTCAACCCAATCCGATTCCCACGAATTAATGGACAGTGCCATTATAAAGGAAAACATTTTGTCCGGTAAATTTAAGATTACTACAAAAAAAGGCAGAAGCAAGGTTTGGGACGTTTACGGAATGATAAAGAATAATGGCGTCGAGATAGAAAAAAAGTTGCCTGCAGAAACTGTCTTTCCGTGATGAAGCTTGATCAGAGGTGCACATCAAATTTAGTGAAGCATAAATGTTATGTCGCTATTAAGGAAGCTAATGTTTCGAGAATACCAGTAAACATGGAAATAAAGAAGAAAGCAGAAAAACTCCTTTTAAAATGGTGTATTGAAAATTGGCGACCTTTCAACTTGGTAGAGGACAGTGGGCTCAAACAATACTCTGAGTTTTTGGTTTCAGTTGGAGCAAAGTATGTACAAATGTTGATATCGACAGCTTACTGCCGTACCCTACTACAATATCACGAAATATCGAAAAAAAAATATGAGACCGTTTTCGTCAATGTCAAAAATGAAATCGTATCACATTGCAAAAATGGATATGGATTGACGTCAGATATATGGACCGATAACTATTTGCGAAAAAGTTATATTTCGTTAACTATCCACTACATAAAAAACGGTCAATTATTTTCAAGACTGCTGGGCCTCAATTCCATGGATGGAGCAAGATGTACAAGTTAAAATTTTTAATATTTATTTATTTTCTTATTTTGTTATAGAACAATTAACCCTCTAGTGCGCCGTGATGCAAATTTGAATCATACCGAATATCTCTCTGTAGCTTCAAAATTTGAAAACAGTTTTATGTAAATGTTCGTTATATGTTGTCTCCATTTAATAGACGTCGTTTTCTCTGCTTTTGAAGTACCGTTATAGCAGCATTGAATTGTTGTGCAATTTTGAAGTGCCTGCTCATTCGTTTGTTGTTCATAGAGGAAACAGTGTGTTTTTCTGACCTTAAAATTTATTAAGTTCAACAAGTTTATAAATAGTTTTGAGTTTTAAATAAGTTACACTCTTTTTTTATTACAATGTTATAGTGTGTATTGTTTTTTTATGGTAAGTACTTTGAGCTAAATGCGCAATGATGCAAATTTGCATCAAAGGATTTTTCGCCTCCTGCGCCCATATAAATGAAAATTATACAAACTGCTAGAACAAAAGTTTGCTTTTAAACCATTTCCTTTCGTTTAAGTAGTATTTTACTTAATTTGGTTTTCTTGCGCACTAGAGGGTTAAAATTGTCGTATTTATTTTATATCTTACGCTTCTTTTTATTTTTATAAATAAATAATATACATTTTTCTTAACGTGTAATGTTAACATTAACTTATTTATTATGTTTTACTTTTTACTTTAAAAGGCAATAAAATTAATTTTTATAAAAATAAACAAGCAATTTTTTTAATTTTTTCCCTCTTAAATACCCGCATGTGTATATATGTATAAGATCTAAAATATGTATGATAATCTCTATACATTAAATCACTGTAAATGCTTATTAATAAATTTAAAAAATTAAAATTAAAATTTGATGTTTATATGCACACATTTTGTACTAAATAAATTTTAAATAAAAAACTAAAGTAACAGTGGATTATGTTCCATAATTAATCCAATTTTAATCAACAATAAAAGACAAAAATAGCAAATATACAATTTACTCTTGTGTGTTTTATTTCACTCGCGTCTAATAAACATATGGTTGCAATGCTGTCTTCATAATTTACTCAACAAATGTTTTAAGACATCTTGAAACAACAAGACGTTTTGAAATAACAAGACGTCTTGAAACATTTCAAGATATCTTGTTGTTTTCAAGACATACTAAGATACCAAGACATTTTTCAAATACACACAAGAAAGTGTTTGTGTTTTATTTCTACAGTATTTGACAGTATTTGTTTGTCGCGACCATACTTCAGCACACCATTTAAAAAATGTGCGATGTCTTGATTGTGTGTTCAAATGCATTTGTGCAGGCCTCTATTTGATATGGCATACATTTTTCGTTAGCTTTTCTTAAAATGTTTACCAATCTGTTTTAATTCGTTTAAAAATTTAAATTTTTAATTTTTTAATTTAAATTTTTTTAAAAATTTAGGAATCTCAGGAATCTCTTCAATATTAAGACCGTCTCTTACAATGAGATTGAGAGTGTAGTTAAAATATCCAAAATATTTCCATTTTAATTTTTTGTATTTTTGATACTTTAAGCATGCGAGCGCTTAAAACTGTGTATGTACTGAAGTCCAACAATCTGTAGTTATGCAAATTATGGTGTCCTTTTTTATAGTGTCTCTAATTGTGATTTGACATTCCTCCTACAATGCCGGAATAGCAGTCTTTGATATTGTTACGAGTACAAAGATGATTTATTGAAATCATAAAAATAAGGAAAAATAATTGAGGCCAACAAAGTGAAACGAAATGGCCTGTTGTATTTGTTTTCAAAACTAGAAGTTTCTAAAAAACTTCTTGATTACAAAACAAATCAACTAACAAGCGAGAAATAAACACAATACACAACCATACATACACCCGCATTGTATAACAACTGAATAAAAATACACAACATATATATTTAATTCGAAATAATCACCCATATTCTGTTTGGCGATGTAAACACAAAACGACGTCGTTTTTCTTCGTTTGTAGTAAATATTCCGTATCCCCATTGTCAATATTGTTATTAATCGATGACTGCCGCCATATGTTTGGTATTTTCTAAGAACGATTGATGTTGATGTTGCCGTTTAGTAAGTCGTCGCCATTTTTGATGTTGAGTTGTGTTGTGTGCAAAGGAAAATTTTAAAAACATGAAAAAGTATACACAAATATTTAAAATAACAAAATAAGAAATATACAAAATAACAAAAAATAATTGGAAAAAACTAAAATTGCCAACTTTTGCCAATTTGAGAAATTAGTAGAAGAGTTGGAAAGAATCCATCGCAACGAAAATAAGGCAGTTAGTAAAGGCGGGATTTTGTCCGGCCGATAAATGGATTTGCATTATAAAAACTTCACTTATTAATATTTTTTTTATTCATTTAATATTATTATTGATAATAATTGCAATAAAAATTGGAAGTTTTAATTATACAAAACTATTTATCAGTCAGACAAAATCCTACCTTTAACTAACACCAAGTTATAATAATAGCCCTTAGGCTATTCATTTTAATTGTTTGTAATATTTTTGCTTATTTTATTGTTTATAGGTATTTTATTTTTTTTACAAAATTTGAATTTTTCACAACACTTACCTAACACAATAAAAAACAAATTGAATCACCTGACCCAAACATTATTTTTATAGGGAATACCAAATTAGTATAGATATTGTGTTAAGTTGATGTTGTATCAAAATTGACGACGATGTTGACGACGCCAAACAGAATAAGGGTGAATAATTGAAGGTTCTAGAAACAAATAACAATGCTCACAGCATGTGTCTCAGATGAAAGTAACAACATAGCATGTTATACTACGCAGCAGATGGAGGTAGAGGTTCTAGAATATTCAAGAACGACTAAAAATAGGGTATATAGAAGCAACGCCAATAAGTGCTGATTCTTTCTGATTGTGAGCGTTATCTAGTTAAGATCTTGTGGTACAACAGTGTAAAGTTGCCATCGTGTATTATTTTTGTATTAATCGCGACTAGTTAAATCGCCAAATAATTGCTCAAATAAAGTTTAATTTAATTAAACTCTAAAAGTTGTGTTTGTAATTATTTTGCAAATAAAGAAATCAGTAAATAAAACGTTTATAAATTGAAATAAACGTAACAATATTAAATACCTACTTCGCAGATAATAAGATGGTCTTAAGATTTGAATCCAGTATCGCAGACGATACTAAATTGCTGAAAATAAAAAATAAACATTAATAACAACTTTTTGTCTATTTAATAAGCATTTTTTTTGTAATTTTTGGAGCCATTTAATTTAATTCTCATTTGACGCGTAATATGCATTTTAATACGTTTGTATGGTTAATACGGGAGTTTAGCTAAAAAAAAAAGTACTGAGTGAACAAGTGGGAAAAAGTGTTACCATGGCCATAAAATTTTCACAATAAAAATTTGTTTTGGAATATTACAAACTGTGCAAATATTGGAATTAAAAAATAAGAAAAAAAAACCTCAAGTAAAAAAATTCGCGCTCGCCCATATTTTTCGAGTTACGGGGCTCTGAAATTTTCAAATTTTTTAAAATATCAATATGAGTATCAATCAAGGCAGATTTATTTTACTAGTTAGTGTCGTCCGCCCAGATGGTTTGTAGTTGGAAATGTCAAAAGTTGTTTGTATTTTCCTCTGCTTACGAATTTCAAAAAACAATAACAACACGCGTTTGCGAAACAAAGCCAGTAAGGCTTCCATAGGGGGCGCTCTACGGGTGATTTACTGACCTTCCTTTCGGAAAAGTGGTGTCAATCCATTCACCGTTTCGGTAAAAGTTAAGTGGTGGCTCTAGATATTTTCAAGGCGTTTGATAGAGTGTGGCATGGTGCATTCATATCAAAACTTATTGCTTTTGGTGTCGGTAATAGTTTCTCTCGACTTATATAGAGCTTTCTCAGGGATCGCACTATAGGAGTTGTTATAGATTGGATTTCATCAAACGAGTTCAAGTTAAATTCAGGGGTATATATATATTAAGGAATCAGAAGCTCTCGAAACGGTGTAAGAAATACTTCACTCCATCTGATCTCCTTACTATCTATGTCACCTTTATCAGACCGAAAATGGAATACAACTCTCATGTGTTGGCCGGTGCTTCAAAGTGTATTTTGGAGTTACTCGACCGCGTGCAGGAGAGAGCGAAGGGAGTCATCGGTGACGGAAGGGTTTCCAGCTCTATTGAATCACTGTAGCATCGACGCAATGTAGGGTGTGTTTCACTGTTTTATCGTTACTGCAACGGAATGTGCTCTTATGAAAACCGTAATTTCGTACGCGCAATGCGTTCTGCATCAAGAGCGCATTCCTTTGTGGTCGATTGGCCGGTAAATCGCACTACGCATTAAAGAGGGAATTCGTTTTTTAGCCGAACAGTTCGTATGTGGAATAAACTCGCCGCAGAAGTCTTTCCAGCCACTTTCAATGTTCAAAGATTCAAATCAAATGGCCACAAGCACTTCTCCTTCCCCCTTTCCACAACCTAATTTCCTAGTTCTGGCACAATGCATTGCATAAGTAGGGGTCATCTCCTGAGTGCTGGTCCTGATAAAAAAAAGCATTCAAGGCAAGCATTTGTATTGAGAGCAATTATCTTTTATTTCTCTTTGTATCAAAAGGCATGTTGTTTTTGTCAATGTTGTTGTCAATTTGTTGTAGAGGTCCTACTACCTAGTAATATTTTAAATCTCTGCCACCCAAATATTTATTTATTTTTTTATTGAAGTTACTTCACTAAACTAGATTTACATATTTGGTGAAGGGTATATAAGATTCGGCGTAGCCGAGTATAGCACTCTTGCTTGTTTAATTTAATTTTTCATTCTAATTTATTTTTACAACATCTGCACTACAATTGAATTTCTAGCCTAAACATTTTCCAACTTTTCTTAATAGACTACGTATTTTTGAATAATTTTATTAATAGTGTAGGAATTCAGGGACAAATTTTGTTCATTCCCTCTTATTCTTCGTGACATTAACAACGAAAATTTATTATTTGTAAAAGCTTATTTTTCTCAATTTTTATTTTAAAATTACAAGCAAGTATTTATTCCATTGTGTTTTACAAAATGAAAAAAAAAAATAAATAAATAAAGATTAAATTCATGGTAAAAGCAACAACTTATTTGCATTTACTGCACTCTTCCTCGGTGACACAAATATCGCATAATTTTGAGTCGACATCATAGAAAGCAGTAGCCCTTTCACCTTCATCATAATAATCATATAATTGAATGGAACCTGGTTTTTGCATGGCCACAGCATGAGTTCTCAAGGCTTCCAACATCAAACAAGTGTCATCATTTTTATACAAATGATCGAAATACACAAACAACAATGAATCAGAGTTTTTCAACTTCGCATTCTATAAAATGAATTAAAAAAAATATTATGTTTCTTAAGTAGTTACCATTTTTACAACACTTACAATAATTGTCTTTATTTTTTCTATTTCCTTTAAACTCTCACCAACTATAACATACCCCGAGGGTGTAGAAATTTCCAGCAATGTCATATTAGAAGATTTTTCTGTACCCACATACTTGAGACACACTAACATTTTCAAGTATGGATTGGTGTTATTAAGCTTTTTTGTAAATATAGTAAAAGTAGAGTGATTATTATTTTGATTGTTGAATACGTCATATGTTTCAGCGATGTCTACTAAAGGTGTACCTTTACCCTTGCCAATGATTTCAACTATTTTCGTTTTAGGGGGAAACTGAAAATAAAAGTAGTTATTGATTTTGTTAAGATAAAGTTTGTAAGATTTTCTTTTGTTTAAAATAACGAGCTGATTTTATCGCACAAAAAACAGTTAAGTAAAAGCATTTTGGAACCATCATTCGACTGAAAATCCAAATTATTTATTGTAGACTTATAGCGTCTTCTTTTCTGATAATATGTTCAACACTTTTTACACCTTTGCGTTCTTTTCTAAAAAATTTCGAGAGTGTAAACTAAAAGTATGTTCATTTTAAACAACGGGATTTTTTAAATAATTATATTAATTAATTTTTAAAAAATTCTTTTTTTCATGCTATTCTCCCGATTTATTATTTAAATCACCGATATTGATTATTGAGGGTCAATGGCCATTTCGTTATCGCTTACTTAACTCTTCAGGAAACTTCTGACAAATATTTTAAATAAATTAAAGATTTTTGTCCAAACAATAAAGCAAAGACAAAAATCAAAGTTTAAGCGAAAACAACAATAACCAATTGTAACTCTATTTTTCTTTCTCTGCTGTATAAGGCAGAGTTTTTTTCTGCTCTTTTATACAGTTGAAAGAGGATGAAAAATAAAATATCACAAAACACTACGATAATTTATTTTATGCACAGGCACTTTGCATATATTAAACATTTTTAACAACGGGATCTTTTAAATAATTATATTAATTAATTTTTAAAAAATTCTTTTTTTCATGCTATTCTCCCGATTTATTATTTAAATCACCGATATTGATTATTGAGGGTCAAAGCACGTCTCGATGGCCATTTCGTTATCGCGTACTTAACTCTTCAGGAAACTTCTGACAAATATTTTAAATAAACTAAAGATTTTTGTCCAAACAATAAAGCAAAGCCAAAATTAAAATTTAAGCAAAAACAACAATAACCAATTGTAGTTCTATTTTTCTTTCTCTGCTGTATAAGGCAGAGTTTTTTTCTGCTCTTTTATACAGTTGAAAGAGGATGAAAAATAAAATATCACAAAACACTACGATAATTTATTAAACATTTTAAACAACGGGATTTTTTAAATAATTATATTAATTAATTTTTAAAAAATTCTTTTTTTCATGCTATTCTCCCGATTTATTATTTAAATCACCGATATTGATTATTGAGGGTCAATTTTTTAAAAATATGTTCTTTTGAAAATATGTTCTACGAAAAAGTGTAAAAATATGTTACATATTTTGCTTATTCTGATAAGTGATGCTTACTTTTGTTGCTAAGCCCAGTGTTATATTACTTAATTTTTAAAACGCTTAATAAACATTACTGACAGGTAAATGGAAGTTAAAAAATTTCAATAACAGTTTTTGTTCTATTGTGGCTACAAAATGTGTTGCCATTTTTCGGGGGTTAGGCAACATGCAAAACATTTTGTGTGACTGTTGGGTATCATTTATATTCATAATAAAAAAAACGCAATTAAATTTAGTAAAGTATTACCTTTTTATTCACCTACAGTCTGTATCAATATGTAGTCATTTAAGATTATGCTTTTAAGTCTTATTGAATTACTGGGTCCCCCCTACATAGAGCTTGAATTCGAATAGCATACTTTATTAAGGTTTCAACTGTCCGAAATTTATTGTTTTACAGATTTCGGAATACATTTGTTTGGGTTAATAACAAGCTATTTAGGAATAACTAGAAAAGACGTAATACCAAAAGTCGTAGTAAAAAAATATAGATTAAGAAAATTATTCACGTCTTATTTTTAGCTTAGTTTTTTGTCTTCTTAAAATTTTTATTCAAAATAACTACAATAAGAAACAACGATTTCTAGTTCCGTACATTTTAGGCTAAACTTTTCTTGCAATAGATTTTTCTAGAAAAACGCCTCAGAATATACATTTTCAAAGTAGACATATTTTTTTGATTACGTATTTCTTAGACTTTTTTTTTTAGACATAATGTCTTTTTTAAAACACTTTTCGTCGACTACGATTTTAAACATATTTTAAATATTTAATATAAGAATAGTTTAAGACAAATTCTATAAAAAAAAAATTAATGGTTATTTTATTGTTTTTTTTTTGGCCAGCAATTGTGTTTGTTAAAATTGGACAAGAAATTACAAAACTTGTATTTTTATTTGTAAAATTATTTTGGGAATTTTTATAATATTATTTATTATATTATGCTAATATCCCATAACATTTTCAAATAAAAATGCAATTTATTTGTTGGTTTGGAATAGCCGGTTGCTAAAGACAGCTCGTCAGGAAAATTTTTAGAAAATCCAAAAAAATTTCCTTTAAGTATAAAAACTTTAAAAACAACATATGAGTTATTTTAGAAGCCAATACAGGAATGTTAAGGCTTTAACAAAATTTACTAACAAACAAACAAACCACGTTTTTATTTTTGCTTACATTCCCTTCTGCGTTAGGTTGGTTACATGCCGACTCTTAATGCAGACGTAAGGCGTATTAAAAATAAAAACAACACAGTTATTTTTTTAAATTTCTCAAGAGAAAGAAAAAAAACATAACAGTGATGCCAACTCTAAAGTTACCCATTCTTCTATAGAACAAAATTGTTCCCATTCGCTACATCCTCTTTTAATCTTTAGTAACTTTATAAGACTACGTCAGTTTAAACTATTTTAGCTATATTTATCCTCTATGAAAACGTGTTAAAATAAAACTGTTCAGGTTACGTCCTATTTAAATGTTTTCTGCCGTATTCGTATAAAATCAAAATAGATTTAAGATATATTTTAGGACAAATTTGTATGAATAATTTGTGATAAAACACATTTCAAAGCTATATTATTATCTATGAATACGGCAGTATATCTTTAAAGTATTTCTACCAAGACATTGAGCTATATGTCTTCAATGACTACGTGTATAAGTGGTGTAATCGCTTGAAGATTGCGTTGTCTTAAAAAAATTATTAGCTGTAAGGTTAAAAATCTTTCCTCAGAAAGATTTTTTAATTAGAGTAACGACTATGTTGCTTCACTCTCTCTAAACCTCTATTAGTTTAAGTGTTATAGCCTGATTATTTAACCACAACTATTCTTAATTCATATGTCCCTAAAAGACTAGTGTGGCTTATAAACTATTTTCTAATAAGTAAACGTAATTCTAAGGAATTCTAATTAAACTTACCTCAACACTTTTATACAAAATCCCATTATCTGCATTCAGGTTAATAATTTCGTTCTTATTCGTTGACATAATATTTACTTCCATTTTAGCTGGTTCGTAATAGGTGAAATCGGAAACCTCGATAAGGTTGGTCAAAGAAGCGACAGTTTTTTGAGTCGAAGCAAAACCTAGGCTTTTACGCCAACCTGTTCGCCTTTTAATAACACGTTTTACGTAATCGATTTTGGTAGAGTTCAGATCCAAAAGCAATAATAAATTGTTTGAAGTAATTTCAACATTACTGAGGAACATATAATGCCACCATTTGCTCTGATTATCTAAGCTAGTTTCAGATAACCACTTTATTAGGCTTAGTCTTTTAGTAGCTACATGCTTGGCCATATTGGAGCCGTATGTATCTAATGCATGGATATGTAGCAATTTATATGTTTCATGATTATTACCTATAAACTCTAAACCTTTAGTTATATTTCGTAAGTATTTGTCAGCATAAACGGGATTCTCTAAGAAGGCCAGTACAGCAGCACCTGTTAGAGTTATGGGGTTTCTTTGTGAATCATAAAAGTAATCACCCTCTTCGATAAATGATCCATTATCAGTCTGTTGTTTGCTTAAATAGGCCAATCCTTCTTCAATAATTGTTTCGTTGATATTAATAAATTCTTTGAATTGTGGCAAAAAACGAAGGACATAAGATGTCAAAAATGTAGAGCCATCTCGAGGCTCTTCCTTTGACCGAGAAAGACCCAAACTACTGAAGGAACCATCCATGCGATGATAATCTAAGATCTTTTGATAGCCAGTTTCTAGAGTATGACGCAGCCTCGCTTTAATGGTGGGAGTTAGGCGTCTTAAATCTTTTAAGTATTTCATGACCAAATAACTAGGCAATACAGAGGACATAGTTTTTTCACCACAGCCTGTTGACATACGCACCAAGTTATCTAAATTGTTTAAAATCAGATTCATAATGTCGTTCACAAAACCCAATACTTTATGCCGCGAGGGGCTTATATCCATATCATCGAAATACCTTTCTTTATATTCCGATCCAAAATCAAATAAATAACTATGACTGGAATAATAGGTAATACCTTCCGGAACCACATTCATGGTTTTATATGTGATATCAAAATCATCTAAATATGAAGCGTTGACTTTTAACGTTACCTTTCCAATAACTTTGGGCCTTATCAGGAAATAAACCATAGCAGTATTATAAGGTCGAATACCTTCTATGCTCTTACTCGGTTTCGGATCACTTATGACTTTGTTATGAAAATCGATATTTTCATATTTAGCATCACTATTGTCTAAGGTAACGACGACATCTATTTTTTTATGTAAATAGTTATACACCTTAACAGGCACATTAATAACTTCGCCTGGAATATAAATAAAATTAAGTAATTACACAAAAAATACATTAAATAAACGAACCTCTTTTAACTGAGTACGGCAAACTTATTGATAAGAATGGCTCGAAAATATGGTCCCTGCTAAAAAAAATTATTGAAAAATTAGACAAATAAGACAAAAAATTGTTGTAAATTTTAATGTTAAAATTAATTAGTATTTTTAAAATATTCTTAAAATTTTAGTTACCGCTTGTTGGAAAATTACGAGTAATTTTAAAATTTACGATATTGCTAAGAATATAATCATAGAAATTTGGGTTGCAAGAACTGTTGCACAATCGTAGTTTTCCTGAAAAGTTCAGAGATTATCCATAACTCGGTAAATATAGCGAGCTTTAATTTTTTCATTTAAAATTTATTTGTCTTATTTTTTAATCTTCTATCGCAACATAAAATTGTTTTTTTTTTTTTATTGGAATAACTTCACTAATTTAGATTTGTTCCAAATGATAAGGAAAAATTAGAGGCAAGCGAGAAACAATAAAGAAAAAGATTCTTTATATTCTTTTTAATTTTATACGATATTTATACCCTTCCCTACAGGTAGAACATAAGGATATTTATGTTTGTCATTCCGTGTATAATTTCTACAATATCCACTTCCAAACCAATAAAGTATATATATTTATTCTAAGTTCTTATGCATAGCGAAGTCGATTGAACGATATCCGTCGGTGTTCAAGTTGCAAATTTAAATACGCCAATTGACTAGCTATAGTTTCAGCCAAAAATTACATTTTTATTATTATTATATTTTTAAATTCTCTGTCACCCCAATATTTGTTTAAGTAACTAAAGTTAGATTTATATACATTTACGGTGAAGGGTATACTCGTATAAAATTCGCCATAGCCGAATATAGTCCTCTTACTTGTTTTTTGATAAAAATTAATCACAAAAGACAAGAAAACTTGATGACTATTACCTTATACAGCAACCCCAAGAATACCTCAGATTTTTTGGAAAAAAGAAAAAAAATTTTTTAACACTAAAACTTTATGGTAAAAAAGAATTTCTTATGCCGATTTTTATTTAAATTATTCAATGGGAAATCCGCAGTATGGTACACGTGGTTAAACATATATGGTGCCGTATATATAAGAATATAGCACTCCAACTGGCTTTAAATTGGTTACTTAAACATAACTTTTGGATTCCACAGTGCAACACCGAAAATGAGAATTAGTTGAGACTAATTGCATATAAAAGCTGGCATTATTCATAATAAAACTTTGAAGGGTTAATTTAAAGTTTATTATGACATTATTTTTACACGTATTTGAATTTTATGGTTTCAGTGCTATCTTACGGTTTATAGGGTTCGAGGAATTCGTTTTTGATATTTATTTTTTTACCTAAAACTGAGCTAGATAATAGCACGGCGGCGAACAAAACTTCATCACCCGCTAGCATGGCAAAATCATGAATTCATGGCAGTAGCGAATTCATTCAATTTTGTCGTTGCAGGAAATGTCAAAACTTCATATAAAAAAATTTAACGCTGATTTTTTATGTATGGAGTTTGAAATTTCCTGCATCGACGGCAATGAATGAGTTCGCCACTGCCACTGACTGATACATGATTTTGCCATGACTGCTAGTTTATTAAATATCGCCCTCTGTTAAAAAATGTAACAAGAACAACTTTTTTCTCGGTTTTCTTTTTTCATAATTTTATATGTATATTATTTCACTTTCTAAAGCCAAACACTTTAATTTGAGCATTTTTATCAATAAATCAACGTATACTGCTTTACCTTTCCTTTATTTGTATTGAGATGGCTCGTCAATAACCCAATTACTTCAATTCGCCCTGAGTTGAAGGAAAGCTTGAAAGCATCATTTGAATAGTTTTCTCTTCTGACTTAGTTTTAATTTTTCAGCTTATTTGAAAAATTTTTCAATTTATCTTTTATATAAAATAAAACTTATTACGAATGTTTTAATTTCCTGTTTCCTAAAGATGTGGTAGTTTGGTGAAATATTGAAAAATAAAAAGCAATTGAAAACGGACCTAGTGTTTTTATATATTAGAAAACAATATATAAAAATCCAGAACTACCAAACGAGCAATTAAAAAAAGCTCAAGTACTGATTTCGATAATTTAAAAAAGGTGCTTTATTTAAACAATTCTTGGCACTTACTCTTCCATAGCGTTGGCAAGTATGAGAATTTGCACAAAGCAAATAGAGAGATGGAACTTCACACTCATGTATCAGCCGTTATTAAAAAACTTTGTCAGCAAAATTAACACAATTAAATTAAATACAATTTAATTATTTCTCGCCTTTAATTTAAAACCGATCTTTACGTTTGAAAGTCAAATGATGACTGAACACCAACTCTTAATGATTTAACTAACTGACATTTTGTTAAACATGAAATCGTACGGTATACTTAATTCAAGTTATCTATTTTTTTTCGTCGGGATGTATTTTTATTACCTTAAAAATTTTGATATTTTAAACTATAAAGCAACAATAAATAGCCATCTGGTTGTTGCAAGGTTATATTTGTCGTAGTGACGTCAGTGTTGCCAGAGGTAGAAAGGAATAAGTTACGCTTTTCCTTTAAAAAAGTTAAATATTTTTTTTGTTTAAAGTTATATTTTGAGTGATTTTTGAGTATTTTGGTGAGTTTTTGTACATATATTTCAGGGAAAACAACAAGACATTTTTTTTTATTTTATAAATAAAACTAAAATAAAAAACGTAGATTTAAAAATAATAAAATTCAGGCCCATGTTTCTTGTCGAAAAATTCAAATAAAATTTAACATTTTCATTTAGCTTTGAACTTAAAAGACTCATAGTTTTGAAGACCTTTATTATTTCGTTCCAGCCATCATTAACGCATCTATTGTATCAGTATTCAACTGGGTAAGATGGTCACTCTTTATAATTTCAGTTGACTAATTATTCTCTCCACACACCCATCGATTAATGGAAGTATAAAATTAAACCTGAAAGTATAAATTTAAATCTTAGAGCATTAAAGTCAGGACTCAACCTTGCAGACAAACATAAATTAGCGCGTAAAGCGCAACGCAAACTGGCCCATAGCTATTGTGCTAAAATGTCATACCTAAAGAAGAGCGTCAAGTTTGTGTCTTGAACAGTAATGTAAATTCGTTTTATGGAAATAACTAAAAGATAAAACCGATATATTGCCCTTAAAATATCTAAGTTGTTATAACATTTCAACAATAAAAAAAAGAAGCGGCTAACTTCACTTCCTAACGCACTGTCAAAATTCGGATTTTTCAAATGCTCAGCGTTATCGCCACGCTCTTATGGTGCGCTTTCTGCATTTTGTAAGTTCATGAGAATTTTGAACTGACAGATTACACGTTGCGCGCTTATTTAGGTTTGGCTGTTAATATTCCGTGGTTGACAAATGCATGCATTCGCCATGAATAAAATTAGTTAAGAAAAATTATCACCCATTTTACGTTGAAGTTTTAAAACAAATAAGACTTAAATTTGTCTTTATTATCTATATTTTAAAATTACTAAAATAGTAAATTCTCTCGATGCTCAATCTATAAATGAAAGAGATTTAACCGATTTATTAAAATAATTTCCTACTTTAAATATATATTTCTTCTGGCACTTCTTTTAAATTCAAACAGTATGATATCTTAAGGCAATAAAACGAAAGAACAGAAGAAGCATTTCGTAACTTTTCAACATTACTTCTTTGTTTATTTAAAACTATTTATTTATTTTAAATAGAATTGTGGCATAGTTTGTAACCTTTGTTAATAAAACCGACGGCTAGTTATTGTCTCGAATAATGAAAGAAGTATTGTTTTCGAAATATTACTTTATTTTGTAGCTGTGTCGTCAAGAGTTACGAAAATTTGGCCAAATATAACAAAATTATACGTGTTACGTGGAGCCTTTTTAAGTTACGAAAAATGTAAAAAATTTAACCAAACGGCAACACTGACACACGTGTACCTTGATTTTTAGATTTACTCTCGATAGTCAGAAAGTGGAAAAAGAAGAAAAGAAAAACAAAAACATTTAAATCACCTCAATCATAAAATTAAAAACAGTAACTTCTTCTTATTACGTCCTTCCTATTCAAGCATTGTTGTTTTTCTTTTCTTTTGAATAACTTTTGTAAACAGTAAAAATATTGTTGTTATAGAACAAGTACAAAATTATCTACTGAACTTAAAACTTGTAGATATTTAACTGTTTTTTCACTTTAGTTACAACTTAAAACAAATATGTATATAAATATTTCAGAGCTCAGAAAATACACACATCATACACAACATGTGTTGTCCGAGGGCAACAAGCACATTTATTTATTACGTATCAATTATGTGTGTTTTTTAATTTTGTATGCTGCCCAACAAACATTTATGTTTGCGTTGTTTTTTTTATATTTAATTGATCACGAACACATGTTCAGCAAGAAAGAAAATGTGTGATGTATGAAAAAATAATCCATTAAACATATATGTATTTCACGTTGGTGTTGGTGTATCGAACACACGATTAATTGTAAATAATGTTAAAACTTTTTTCGCTACAACAACAAAACATGAAAGTATTATTATATAGACTACATCAAATAACTCTGTAATATATACTAAACAAATATTAAAGAGTTTTTTATTAGTAAACAGTAAAATATTGAAAAGTAGATGAACATATCTTGGAAACCGTAAGTGAAAAACTCTTTAAGTTACGAGGTTCCTAACTTATTTTTTTTATTAGTTTTAGCTCTTAGAATTAAACACAGATATAAATGACATAGCTAATGTTCTAAAATACCTTTCTAATGGCATAAAAAAATTTGTAATTCCTTAAAATGTTACAACTAAAACAAGAAAGAGTGCTTTTTTCGGCTATGTCGAATCTTATATACCCTTCTATGCATGTAAATCTAGTTTAGTAAAGTAACTCCAATCAAAAAAGCAAATATTTGGTACTGCATATATATAGTTTTACATAAATTTGACATTGGCTCTTAATGGATTAAGCATTTTTAAAAAATTCAAATATATCCTTAAAGATCTCTTCAAAAGCTTTAAAATGATACCCATATTGACAGACAGACGGACACCACTCAATGTTGCTTTTTTGTGTTTGTGTCTCCATAACTAAATCATTGCTGTATTGACTTTGAATTGTTTTTTATCTAAAAAGTGATGCTTACAGATTGCTCCCGTTTTAAAAAAGTTCTTAATCTTAAAAATTAACGGGTATCGCCATATAACATACATGTTTTTAAGTGTATTATGAACCGTAAAGGTCATCACTTTAAAATTTAAAAAAATAATACGGTATCACTATAGCTCCCAATGGCAAAGAGTAATACAAAAATAAAACTAAAATTAAAGCGTTTCCCCACTCTTATAGTGACAAGTATTAATATTTAAAATTATAAATTAATGGGTGACCCAATAGTTCATTTAATTTGATGTATAAGGCCATAATTTTACACAGTTGTAGACAGACGATTGAAATTTACAAAGAACCTATATTACTCGTACTAACTACGCTATAACAACAAGTATAAAATTTAAATTAAGAGAGTAAAAGGTGTTCTCAAAATTAATTTAATTTGACCTATGTATTTTTGAACCGTTATACACAAACACTTGAAGATTAGAAAGAATGTCTACTACTTTGCTTAGTATAGTAAGAGTATGTATTCAAGCTCTTTCTGAAAATATATATTCAAAATGGCTTTCCTAAACCATCTCATTCAAAACATATGCTTTTTTTAAATTAACATGACAGCTGGTTAAGAAGTACCCAAATGACAAATTTACTTGTTAAATAAAATTGCATATTATAATTTTGCTAATACAAATATAAAGATAATTTTTTTTGTAACATATTTTAGTAATATACATATATGTATGTATGTAACAAACGTTATTATGTATTACTCAAAATGCCAATAATATTCTCAAAAGTACTCTTTATGAACACTAAAATTGCTAGAAAACTTCGTTCATGTACATTAAAAAAATTTCGATAAGATATCGAAGTGTTACACAGACGCAAAATTAAGGTTGCTAAAACTAGGAATGTAGCGATACGCATTTTGCCGACACCGATACGCATAATACAACTTACGTAGAGTGATTTTCTTATTGTTTATCATATGAGACAAAACTTACTAATTGCGTTTATAGAAATTTTTAAATCACGTTCTATATATTTTATATTTATTCCCAAAGTATGCTTGTCCTGCCTACTGGCGGCATCAATTTTTAAGCAAATCATTTTGTTTTCTACCATTCATACAATCAATCGTGTGTGTCTTACACCAATCATGTATGGGAAACGCCAACACATACTTCAAATATAGATATTGTTACGAATAATAAAATCTGGCAACTCCTGTTGTTGTTTCCGTATGAGCGTTGTGAATAAGTTACTTCCACTAATGGTGTGTGTGTATAATAAAACCACAATTAGCTAATAAAAGCTGAGCATCCTCAATGGCTGCGTTGGTAGAGGTGCTTACTGTGAAACAGAATATCATGAGTTCGAGCCCACCTTCAAACTTGGATTACAACGGAAAAATAATAATTGTTACAATGCAATTAAAAATTAAGAAGCAACAGCTGTACAAACCTCCCGAGAGGCAAAAGACAATTATGTGTGAAGCAATGGCAGATTATTTAGTGGAGGCGTCTGACTTAATAAAAGTGTAACTGATAATTGTCAAGAAGCCCTTTGTAATAAAAAGTAAGAACGGCAGTGCAATTTCAAGAACATGGCTTGCAGGACGATGAACTTCCCCTTGCTTGAGGGTTGCAGACTATCTAACCCCGTCTGTTGAAAGTGCAACAGCACACTTGCCATCTATTCTGCGCCAGACCCGCAGATATAGACTTTTGACCAACAGCCACTACCTGTACCCCTAAGGGACCTCACCAATAACCGGCTACAGAGATGGGCGGCTCTGTGTATGGGCCACCGGTTTCCGTGGCACCAGTTTTTTTTTAAGTTTTATTATTACAAATATGTTTTATTATCAATAAAAGAAACTGCTAGAAAACCCCGACAGCACCCAACTGTCTATCAGCTTCAGTGCCTGCAACACCGGGGGACTGGTTCCCCCTATAGCCCCGAGGACCCTCATCTGCACCTAGGTTAGGTTTGCACAGACTCGTTGCCCCCGGAGGGGGGATTAAAGGGAATGACTGGCTTGGATAAAAGGCGTAGTGGTGTTGTCTGTGAATAGTTACTTAACAAGGCATCTAGTAATACATGTCTCGCCGGAGTAACACAATAGTGTAGCGTGAATGGCTGCGTTTGTAATAATACCGCATGTATAGTTAATACGAGACCATGGAATTCACAAGACCGGTAGGATCAAGAAATATAGCCAGAAAAAGCCATAAAGTAAGAATACATAATTTTTAATAAGCCGCAGTGGTATATGCAGTCAAAAGAATCCGTACGTTTGTTATCAAAAAGGGAAAAAAATAACAATATGTTTAATACATTATTTTTCCATATAAGATACATGTTCTTTCTTGCTAAACACATGTTTGTGTAACATTCAAATATCAAAAAACACAAACTAACGCAAACATATATTTATGTTCGGTAACATTCAAAATATAGATACATACATAATTGGTATGTTCCTTTAGCTGCGTTGCACGACACTTATGTTCAAGTTTTGCGTACATGTTGTGTATTTTTTGGAACTCTGCTAGATTCTCACTATTCAAGCATTTATCTTTTTGTATCTGTAGAATTATTTTGTAAACAACAAAAACACTGTTTTTATTTAAAATTTATGAATGTACGAAAATTTTGTTTACAATATCAAAAAGTTTAAAGTTCTCCTATACAAAAAAAATATAATTCTGGTCATAACGTCTGTGTATCTTTTAGATACAGAGTTTAATTTTTACAGAATATCTGTTATCGGATACAGGCTTTTAAAGAGTAAGAATTACTTAAGTAACTATGACAAGAAGTAAAGAGTTTATTTAAATTATTTAAAATTAAGCGGTATCTCTACATGTTTTGACATACTTTGCCTTTTATTTTGAAAAGTAAGATTTCTGAAATTTACAGCTAAAAATTTGTAGTATTTTTGTAAATTAATTTACAAATCATAAATTTTTTAGTATAAGATAATTATTTCAACGCGACAATTAGAATTTAGTAGGATCAGTGGTCCAAATAACAGTGCTCTGCTTCAATGACCCTACATCATTAATATTATTTTATTTGCTCCAAGACTTCCTTATTTTGTACATAAAATGATATTAATCTACAAAATAAAATTTTTATTTGTATTTGTGCTAAGATAAATTTATTTTAATTGCTTCTACAAAGTATACAAATACTTTTATTATTTTTTATGATTTACATTTCACGTGGATGTGATTTTAATGATAACGAATATCACTTTATGGTCATATATCTAAGTGATAATAAAAACAAGTTAGAGTGCTATATTCGGCTTTGCCGAATTTTATAATTTTATCAACATCTAAGTAAATCTAGTTTAAAAGAAAAGAAGCAAGTATTGAGGTGACAGAGAATTAAATAATAAAAAAATTTGCTACTGCATATAATTTAATTTAACATAAAAATGACATCGGCTCAGTATTTCTTTTAAGATTTCTCCAAAAGTCTAAAAATGATACCCATATTGATGTTTTAAAAAACTTTTAAAATTACAGAGCATCGTTACTCAGAAAATATGGGCGAGCGCCAATTTTTTCACTTAATGTTTTTTTTTTTTTTATTTTATAATTCTCTATCGCTCAATATAATTCTTTTATCGATTGGAATTACTTTATTGTTGCAAATGACATGAAAAACTTAGAGGTAGGCGTGGTGTTTTACCTCCTGTTTCGAAGGACATGGACCGATCATGCTGATTTCCAATAGCAACTCTTTGGACACTATATCAGATAAATCAATCTGATCAATGAACAATTACGGACAGACGGACATCACATTTTATGGGTTCGGAAATGTATACTGTAGAAATTACAAATGGAATGACAAAATTAGTTATACCATCTTATCACTTTTTGCGGTGAAGGGTATAAAAAATTAAAAATGAACTATTTACAAAACCTGTAAATTAAGCGAGAGAAATATTAATAATTTTTTTTTTAATTATGTATTTTTCTTTTTCGTTAAAGTAGTTAAGAAATTGTGTTGCTAACAAAATAATTTGTTTATTAGATAAAAGTCATAAAAATCTTAAACCTTTTAATTTGAGAGATAGTGGAAGTCTGTTCTTTAACTTTATTTGTTGAACTTAACGAGTAGTATCGTTAAAAAATTTAAATTGTTATCTATGAAACATACGTAGATTAGATTTGCAGTTATAATGGAAAATTTAAAAATTTTGTGCTGTCTTATTAGGTAGTATTTTTTATTTATTCAAATCAGAGTCTATTTCAAACCTCTCTAGATTATATCACTATTGGAGTCACTTCATCTGATCTCCTTACTATATATGTCACCTTTACCAGACCAAAAACGGAATACAACTCTTATGTATGGCCCGGTGCTTCAAAGACTATTTTAGAGTTACTCGACCGCATGCAGGAGAGAGCGAAGAAGCTCATCGATGAAAGTACTGTATCCAGCTCTATCGATTCATTGGAGCATCGACGCAATGTGGGGTGTGTTTTACTGTCTTATCGTTATTACAACGGAATGTGCTATTATTAAATCAGGGAACTTGTTCCTGAAAACCGTAAATAAGTACGCGCAACGCTCTCTGCATCAAGAAAGCATGCCTTTGTGGTCGATTTGCCAGTGAATCGCACTACGTATTACAAAGGGAATTAGTATTTTAAACGAATAGTTCGTATATGGAATAAGCTCCCTGCAGAGGTCTTTCCTGCCACTTTCAATGTGCAAAGATTTAAATCAAATGTCCACAAGCACTACTCCCTCTATCCGCTTTTCCAGAACATAATTTCCCAGTTCTGGCACAATGCATTGCCTAAGTAGGGGTAGGTTTAAACTGCACACAGGGCCTATGGTTAACACATTACTATTAGATATATTAAAAGATTTAAATAATACTCGTATAATAGCTGAGAAAAGTGCGGATTTAAAGCAATAAAGGATAAAGGATCACTGCTATGAAATTCTAACTTTTGAACGGCTCAAAACGAATCTCATAAATAAAACAATATTTACAGTGTTAGACCTCAAAGATGGATTTTGGAGAATTGCCCTTGATGATAGGACAAAAAGTTTATGTACATTTAGCACACCCTTTGGCTGCTACAGTTTTAAACGCTTGCCATTTGGCATTAAGATAGCATCAGAAGCCTTTCAAAAAATTAATGAGGAGAATTTTGGAAATATTAAAAACGTCTCAGTATATATTGATGATATACTCATCACCTGCAACAAATGAGCAGTAACATGATGAAACTATGAAAGCAGTAGTGAAAAGGGCTGAATAAAAAAAGGTGGAATTTAATGTGAAAAAACTACAATGGAAACAAAACCCCAGCAAAAAATTAGACATTACCTTAAAAAGTACTTGCGATATAAAGACTTACTTTTGTCATTACCATATTTTGTTACTCGCTTACAAAACACATTACATTAGTTTCCAAAAAAGGAAGCAGTAATGGAACTAGTTCTTTATGTTAAAAGAGACTACCATACAAATGGTACTCATTACTTCCTACAATAATTAACGTAATCGATTCACAGTAATTGATTATAAAAGTCTCATGCCTTGTTAAAATCATTAAGTTGGCAATCTATTTGGGAAGTACTTCTGCCAAAAATGCTTAATTCCACACTCGATTACCTTTTAAAAAATATTTTGCGGAAAAGAAGTAATATTTTTGGGAAATAAAATTTCAAGTCAAGGAATCAGATGTGATAAAAGTAGACTTAAGCGCATTGATGATTTAGCACCGCCCAAATGTAAAAAATATGCTCAAAAGCTTCTAAGTTTCATGAATAACTTACGAGAATACGTACCAAATCTTTTAAGTATAAGTAAACCAATCTGGGATTTGTTATACAGCAGAATTTTAATGGCTATCGGCTCATGGCAAATGCTTTGTTTAAAAGGTTTAAAAAATGTTATTTTAAATGCACCAGATTTCAAACAGTTTGATAAAGCTAAAAAGATTCTTCTGCAAGCAGACGCATCGAAGAATGTTTTAGGATGCGCGTTAATGCAAAATGAAAGATCAGTATAATTCGCTTCGCGTAGTTTAACTGACGCTGAAACCAGATATGATTAGATATAGAAAGAAATGTTAGCTGTAGTGTTCACGTGTCAAAAATTACATAATTACATTTACGGACATCCCGTAGAAATCGTAACCGATCATAAGCTATTGATATGAATAATAAAAAAAGACTCAAAATATACCATCCCCAATATAATATAAATTTAATTTGTATTTTACCTACTTACCAGGTAAATACATGTATTTACCAGATTGGTTGTCAAGAAGTTATTCAAAAACTAACAATAATGAGGTTGAAATAAAGGAATTGAATGAAATGTTACATAAGTAGAATAAATGTGAGTGATGAAAAGAAAATATTGTTTAAAGAAGAAACTAGCAGAGATAATATTTAAAAAAAAAAGTATTGAAATACTATGAAATCAAATGGCCTAATGATAAAACTAAAGTAGAGAGTGATGCAAAATTTCTATGAAGCAAAAAATGAATTTAAACTGTGAGGATGGGCTTGTGTTTTTGATTATAGAATTTTTATTCCCAAATCTATACAACAGTTGATTCTAGAACAGACTAAATAGAGAGCAAAAGAACTTTTGTATTGGCCATCCACGGACAATGACTAGTGGCTTAATGTAAAATATGTCAAAAGCAAAAGATCAGTCACCACAGAAGAACCTCTGTTAATTTACCAGATAACGAAATTGTTTTATCATAAGATTGGCAGGGATATTATGGCAATAAGTGGCAAAGATTATCTCTTTCCGAACCATAAGATACTAAGGATTAAAGTCATAACTATTTAGTGTGGTACATTAGGCTTTAAAGAAATATATTTTGAAATAAAAACCTTGAAACCCGTAATGGTTTCTTTGCAATTTTTTGGAACAGATATGTTCCTATAGTCCTGAAAAGTAATTTTTAGCTCAAACAACTTATTTAAATAAAAAAAAAAAAGGATTATAGTTTTACATATGGTTTTATTAAAGAAAAGATAAATAAATTGAATAATTATGGTATGCAGCAAAACAATTTCGATCATTAGTTTATAGCACAAGTATTATTTGTTCGATTTTTTTTTTTAATTTGCACAATTTAAACAGAACTTTCTGCCGTTGACCTTTTCTATAGGATGGCAGGATACTTTTTACTGATTTCCAAACTGCACTTGTTTTCGAATTAAAAATCTCCCGCTGTCTATTGGTAAAACCGTTATTCAAACTGCGAGCCACAACTTGCCTAAACTGTAAACTAGACAACAAGTTCCCTTCTATCTCTTTTTGTTTGTGAAATATGCTATAGACAATATATGCATTTTTTACTGCTAAAAATAATCTTATATAATATTTTATTTTTGATTATCACTCAAGTTCATAGCGCACTTTACGTTGATCCATAAGGTCAACTCCACCCATATATCTATTATATTGCGAAACAATTCTAGGGCATTTTACATTAACTTTTTTTCTGCTAAATCTGCTTGTCGACGTTTTACAGTGTCTATTTCTTCTGACGATTGAAAGTTGGTCAGCAAATGCACTGCCAAATGTCCATCCATTTGACGTAGCTTGTACCTCGATAGCTGGTAAAGTAATTATCTCCACGTTTTATATTTTTATCCACGGAGGCAGTTCTTGCAAGCTGTTTTCTATTTGTTCGTACGGTTCCACAAGCCTTTGTATGGTGTGTTGAAGAAATTTTTAATATAAATTTCACATCCTAAGCCTTGTAGCTTCTCCGTCAGCTGAAGAACCACTGATTCTCGCAGACCATATTCAATGCCCATGTTTACCTGTATAAAAGTCAAATTCATACAGATAACCAGTTACTGCATGGCATCGGCACCATTACTAAGCCCCATTTTTCATGCTTATTTTTTATATATTGTTTCATAATATTGTGTCCTTAGAATTTTATCATGTGTTCATCGATGAATTGATGTTTTGTGTTATTAAGAGAACTTAGAAATGATAAGTTAAAGTGATCCATTACTGCACGAATTTTGAATGCCCTGTCGAAATCTTTACTATTTGGATCTTTTAGTTCTTCGTTATTGCAAAAATGTAGATTCCTGCATATTTCTTCAAATCTCACCCTAGGCATAATATTTTAAAAAATGGTACTGCCATATCTGGCTCTGTAGAGCAGTAATCTCTGAATGATGGTAATATGTGATAACCCATGACTAAGTTCATACCGAGAAATTCTCTCATCTCTTAATTCTCAATAGTGAATTTTCGTCCATTTTAATGAGAGTATTTTACTGACTCTCGCACTATATTTACAACTAAAGTGTCAAATTTTAGTAAACGTCAAAAGGAATTAGCTTATCAGCTCCAGCATCTGGACTAATTTGCACCTTTCCGAATTCATATTTCATATTTACAAAAACTTTAGTAGTGTGCGCTTTTTCGCTACACTTGAAATCAATTAATTTGGGGGTTGCTAGCTTGCTCGGCTATAGCATCTAATTCAGTAGTTGATGTCTTATCCGATTCCTGATAAAAAAAATGCTCGTAGCTTCAATTTCGACATCACATATTCCTTTGTAAGAAGTCTCTCATCTTCTTCGTCAAGTAGCAGATCATCATCATCGTCAATATTGTCACCCATTAAAATTTCCTGGATTTCACTTTCCTTTAGCTGGGAAACTCCACGTCCTCTTCGGAACAATATCTGCACAACGATAACAAATACGTAAAAGTATTATTAAAAATTAATTACTTCAATAAGTAACACACCCTTATGGGCCATATGGACACCAGTATCCCTTAAAGTTACTGACGATTTATCAGTGCATAAAAAATTATTAGTAGTTTTATTACTTAATATAACAAAATGATACTTATCAGGCCAAGTATATCACAATATAAAAAGACTTATGTAGTTATAGGCGATTATTTTTGTAAGTACTTAGAAAAAGTATCTTTGACAAAACAGCTAAAGCAATAATCGAAAAACTTAATGTAATTTTTTCTATACATGGGTATCCTTTAGAAATAATAGCAGATAACGTTCCATTCGGATTTTTTAAATTGAGTCAATAGGCGAAATCATTACATATAAAATGATACAGAAGTTGAACGATGAAAAAAGCAATAACTATCACGCATTGCTCGAATATCAAAATACTCCAATTAAAAATTCCACTTTGGCATGAACTCAATTATTTTTTGGTAACATTTTTTACATTTTTCGTAAGTTTTTAAGACTCCACATAACATGTATAATCCTGTTATATTTGGCCAAATTTTCGTTACTTTTGAAGTTACAGCCACAAAATAAATTGATATTACTGAAAAAGACTTGTTTCGTTATTTGAGACAAGAACTACCCGTCTCTGTTAGCCGTTTTTCTTAACATAACAAATCGGTTTTACAAACAAAGGTTACAAATGATTCCACAATTCTATTAAAAAACAGTTCAAAATAAACAAAAAGTAATGTTTCTGAAGTTCTACTTTGTTTAATTTCTAAAAAGTTACGAAACGTTTCTTGCTTAATGTTTAATACCAACAAAATATTTCTGGCAAAATTTTTTTCCAATTACTAGAGCTGTACTTATTAGGTGCGGAAAATTAAGTTCTCTGTTTAAACTTCTGACAATTGTTAGCAACTTTACTTATTCCGCTTTAAAATTTTGACAACTCGCTAGTAGTGCCAGTACTACGGTTTAGAAGAGAGCTTTCGTTTTATTGCCTTGAAATATGCAATATTGTTTACTGTTTTTACATTTCCATAAAACGTCACATTTGCATTTAAAAGAAGTGGCGCAAGAAATATAAATACAAAGCAGCACGTTTTTTTGAATAAATTGGTTAAATCACTTTCTTTGAAAGATTGAGCTTCAACAGAATTTACTTTTTTATTAATTTCAATTTTATTGATCTTTAAAAACATTGTGCTAATAATCCCGAAATTATTTAAATCACCGATTGACTATTGAGGGTCTCGATGGCCATTTCGTTTATTAGCGCAATATTTTTTAAGATAAATAAATTTAATTTAAAATTCCCGTGATTTATTGTAATTTGAAAGTGCCCGTGTATAAAACATAAATAAATAATCATGGTGTTTTGTAATACTTTAGTTGTTGTTTAATTATATTTTTCATCCTCTTTTAACTGTATAGAAGAGTCGAAAAAAAGTCAGCCGTATACAGTGGATAGTTTTGATTATTGTTGTTTTTGCTTAAACTTTGATTTTTGTCTTTACTTTATTGTTTTTACATAAATCTTTAGTTTATTTATAATGTTTTTGAGAAGTTTCCTGAAGAGCTTAGTGAGCGGTATCGAAATGGTGATTTTATTAATTTGTATGGGTTTAATATCCCAATATATTCAAGGATAAATAAATTGAATTTAAAACACTCGTGATTTAATTGACGAATTTAAAATAACGGTATTTAAGACAAATTTTAGTCTTATTTAATTTAAAATCTTAACTTAAAATGACTGGCAATTTTTCCTTAACTAATTTTTTTGAAGATCAAGAGCATGCGCCTGTTAACCACGGAATAGTAATATTGAGTTTTAGCTTAAATGCTCAAAAAATTAAAATTTATACTTCCAGGTTTAATTTTATACTTTCATTTTCCAATGGGTGTGTGGAGAGAATATTTACTCAACTGAAACTTATAAAGAGTGACAATCTTACCCAGTTGAATACTGATACAATAGCTGTGTTAATAATGGCTGAAAAAATGATAAAGACCTTTAAAACTATGAGTTGTTTAAGTTCAATAATAAGATTTTATTCGAATTTTTAGACGAGAAGCATGGGCCGGAAATTTATTATTTTTAAATTCGCTTAAATAAGTATACATAAGCTCACAATTTATTTATGAAAAATAAAAATATCAAAGTGTAACTTTTAATAAAAAAATGTAACTTTAGTCACGAAAAATCGTAACTTTTTTTGTCTTCTCCTGGCAACGCTATTTGGTAAGCAAACTAGAAACTTTGTTCCTGGAAAGATTAAATTTTAAATGCATAATAAAATCAGTAAAAAAATATTAGCTGTTTTGCATTGTAATAATTTAAACAATAAACTCTGTTATGACAAAAATGCAAGAGATAGAATAGCGTTTGAAAAAGGGGAAAACGTATGGGTAAAAGATGGAAAAAATGGCTTCCCGCTGAAGTGATAGCAAACATATACACCTATATCATACTATTTGCGAAGGCGCATATAAATTTACACGCAAAATTAAATATTTTTAAGTGTAATATGTACATATTTTACACACTAAATAAGCTTTTTATACAACATTTATATGAATTAAAAAGATAAATATGTTGCCTCATTAATTGTTAAATGTATAAAAACTGTGATAAGAAATTCTATTTTAAATTAATTTATATTAGATTTCACTGAAATTTAAATTTATATCATATTTAGCTTCTTTATATACATACTTATATACAAAAATAAAAACAAAAGAACAGAACAAGTGTTAAACATTTGAATAAAATGTAATTAATTCTTGTAGTAGAATTTATCAAAATGTTAAAATAATAATAACAGCACTTACATTCAAAAAAGGGGAGATTTAAAGAAATGTATGTAAATAAGCTTAGATTAATGTATGAAAGCATCTCACACCTTGTATGCCATTGTAAATTATTGTATCATGAACCGTTTCTCTCATATTCTATTTGTTCGCCCCACTCTTGCTTTCTACTTCGTTCTGAAAATAGGTATTCACAATATTAAAACACCAGTTAATAAATAATCTATAAACCTAACACATGCATTTTTGGCTCTTGATAAAACTCACAAGTATAATAGAGTATTTGAGCGAAGTCGTTATAGAAAACAAAAGTAGAGCTTTTTCGTAAATGCATCCCTGCGCTGCATCTGATGCGCAGCGCGTTCTAAAAAGCATCAGTTAGCATCACTGCAAATGTCGTGTGTTTTAAAATGCATCACAGGGATTTATGATGCTCAAACAAACGTCAAACACGCATCACAATAATCGCTAATGCGATGGATAAGTATTTTGTTTGCTATTTATTAATTTTATTGTGTTAAATTACGTTTGTTTATGCTTTTCTAGAATTTAATTAGATGTAAAATTTTTTAATAATAGTTTGATTGAACATGAAAAAGGAATTTACATCAGGAAAAAGAAAGAAGTCGGTGATCTGGTCTTAAACAAAATAAAGGAACAGACACCTTATGGGAACAATAACAAACAAAATAACACAAACAAACAAAACAATAAACAAATTTATTACATATTAATTTATCCATTTTTAATGTTTAAGCGTTCGAAGTTGTAAACAAATGATAATTTATTTTTGTTTGCGCATCAAGTAAGTATCAGCATCAGCTGTTTTGCATCGGCTTCGCAAACTAATCACACATGCGCATCAGATGCAGCGCAGTGTTGCATTTCCGGACAAGCCTGTAGTTAACACAGAATCAACGCTTCGTTCCTTCGTGATGCTAAAGCTATTTCTACTTGAGGTCCTATTTTTTGGAATATTACTCTTTTTGGGAAAACCTGTATTCTTTCTTCAATTTTCTGGCCGGACACACCGTTTTCCTTTGAGCACATATGAATAGCTTTATGTTGATGGATTATTAAGAAAACACTGCAAATTTTTTTAAAAGTTTTAACTTATTTTTTGCGTATTATTTAATTTTTTATTTTTGAAGAAATGTTATTTAGAGCAATCTAGTAAATTTTTCATGTTAATGTTGTAAAAAAAAATTATAAAGAATTTGCCAAATGACAAATAAAATAAAATCTGCTTTTTACATTATGACAACAATGCCAGGCTAGATCGATATTCGTCCTCCCCACGATTTTTTTTTGTTTTGTTTTTTTTTTTTTTTTTTTTTAATAAGAACAATAAAATTTTTAATTTGTTGATAACAAGGGGAAGAACATAACCAAACAGAGGAGAAAAAGGGGTAAAATTCCGAACGATAATACGAATGGTTAATCATAAAAGGAAAAAAATGTTTTATGTTTTGTCTAAATAACTACAAATTATAAGAGTGAACGTTAATACTGCATGGGACTTAATCTTACACGTGAAGTCTGGCGGCAGCTTTTATCGGCTGTCTGCTTTGAAATATTACTGTAATTTAGAGGTTGAATTAAAATATCTACAACTTTTTAATTCTCTTATTCTTAAATGATAATTACCTTTAATTGTGTTTTATCTTTAAAATTTATATTCAAGCTAAAAAAGTTTGCTTTACATTATATTTTATGATTCAATATTCTTTGTGGATGTAAGTCTAATGCTAACGAATATCACTTTATTACCATGTTTTTATTTTTTATGTGCAAAGATATTTAAAAATAAATTAAAGATAAGAATATTTTTAAGTGATAATACACAAGATTTAGTTACAAAAAACTTATTAACTTTTTTTTAAAGAGATGACATGTACTAAATTATACCTAAAAAGAAAAAAAAAAAATTATGCCAATGACGCTGCCAGTGCCAACGCAACAGTTTTATTATCAATAGAGTATCTACTTAAAATATGCTGGAGTAGACTGTGTAAAAATTCAATCATCTTCGCATCTAGTTTCGCAATGTAGTACGCGAGCTTGAAGCATAATTCAACAATCGGATGATGGAATTTGCCGCCATTTGAGTGCAAAAGTGTAACAACACATCACTGATGCAAAGGGAATATTCTCTTGAGAGTAGAAGAAAGCTACTAAGTCAAGAATGACATCAGATATTTTTGAAGATGTTCTCACAGTCTCTCCATAATATTAAAAAATCAATTCGATTTTTTTTCCGCAATGAACTCAATGAAAACCAAGAAAGAAATAACATGCATTACAAAGTGATCGAATATTTATTTAAATTTAATAAACATTTAATAAAAAAATATAAATAAATAAATAATAAAATAAAATTGTTTGGACAGTTTTGTTCCGTCTAAATAATTTGGATTTATGTGCGAAATGTCCATTTATAGTTCTCTATACATGGAATATTTAACTGCGCGAGTTGTAACGGTTTTTTGGGCATGTTGAAATTCTGGCAATTTGAGTTATTCTAAGAAGTGTGCCCATTTTCATGGAAACAACGAAAGATGATAAAACCAATGTGAATGGGATTTGTCTGTGAGTTGTCTTTTTATTGTTCTCCATATTTGGAATATTTAGTAGCGCGAGTTGAAATAGCCTCATTCCTTAGTTTCTCTAAGGAATGAGGCTATTTTTATGGAAACATTGAAAGATGGCAAAACTAAAATTAATGCGATTTAGTTGCGAGGTGCCCTTGTTTAGTTCTCTATACTTAAAATACTTAACCGTGCTAGTTGAAAAGGGTTTTGGGCATTTATAGTGATATCTTTTTCCTGACATTTTTTATTGTTTTGAATTTTATTAAAATGACTTAATGTTTTTAAATAAAAAGGGTTTTTTGGATAATTTGGTATTTTTAAAACATTCAAAGTTATTGTTTTTCGAAGTGTTTCCAAAGAACGTTTCACATCTCATGTAAGATAATTATTTAGTAGAATTTTGAGCATGTAGGAAATCCAATTTCAAAGTGAGTTGATATCGGAAATATTTACTGAGCGAGCGAACTGCCATTAAAAAAAATGCTAATATATATTCCAATTATGGAGAACTATAGCAGGACAACTTGCCAACAAATCCAAATTATTTTGGTTTTACCAACTTTACAGATTCTGAAATTAAAAAAATGTTAAACGCGTTGTTAAAAATTTCAAGTATGGAGAATTATAAAAGACAATAAGTCATGAAAATTGTGCTGTTGAACTTAGGGTGCTTATATAAGCCCTTCCCTATGAGACGGAACCTGGCCGTTAAATGACAGAACGCGTAACGATTGTAAAGTAATGTATATTAATTTTTTAATTAAATTTATATTAATTAAACAAAAAAAAAAAAAAAATTATATAAATTATACAAAGATATACAGCATAACAACTTCTTTGTCCTCTAGCATAACTTAAGCTAATTCTGCATAATGCAATAATAATTGATCTTGGTCTTCAGTAGCAATAATAAGCCCAATTATTGTAGACTTTTTGGCTCCATTTTATTAAATAAATTAATTTTTCTATATATGCGTAACAAAAGTTTTGTCAAAGATGAAAGATGTTGCAAATGTAAACTACTTTTTTCATTTGTAGCATTTTCCACACATTCCTATTAGATGTACATATGCATTTGTAAAAAGCCTATAATATTTTGTATATTTAACTTTTTTTTCTTCTTAAAAATTAAATAACCTTTTTTTCTTATCACCAGATATAACTTTATAATATAATTGTTTTTATGTTCTTAGCTTGTCCTACATTTAATTTGAATAACTTTTGAGCTTAGAGTGCATCTAAACATAAATGTATCTGCAGGAGTTATATTAATTTTTTTTATTTTTTTTTATTTTTTTATATTTTTTATTTATTATGATTGCTTTTCTAATACAAGACATATATCTTATAAATTAAAGTATTAGAATCAGATTAGTCAAATTTAATTAAGACAGAGATAAATCTTGATAATTTTGCTTAAAAAAATAAAATTAAATTGAAATAAAATAATAAAATGATCGTTAAGTAATTTTCTAAATTTTGTTGCGTTGTCGGTGCGTTGAATATAATTAGGAAGTTTATTCCAAAGACATATGCTCAGGATGAAAAATTGGCATTCGGACGCATGGTTCCGATGGCGTATCTGTATAATGTATCTGCCTCTTTGGGATCTAGCAAATTTTAAGCGATCCGGCTCCTTTGTTACAATGATTTTGTGAAGGAAAATTAAGCATTTAAATATTAAAAAGTTGTTGAAGATTAATTGCATAAAATTACTTGAATATGGTGATATTCTGCCACGTTTTTTTAAACCGTAAACATAACGGACGATATTATTATAAGTTTTATTTAGTTTATTCATATCGCGGGAAGAGCAGCCTGAAAAAATTTCGGACCCATATGATAATGTTGGAAGTAGATATGTTTTAGCCAAAAGAGTTCTTATACTA
This sequence comes from Gymnosoma rotundatum, assembly GCA_916610165.2. NCBI lineage: Eukaryota > Metazoa > Arthropoda > Insecta > Diptera > Tachinidae > Gymnosoma > Gymnosoma rotundatum. The sequence continues at coordinate 35,406,606 of OU744337.1, forward strand.
AGAGGTATAAAATGTTGTGTGGGCCATAAGCTTCGTAGCTTACTGTATACCCTACCACAGGCCTGACTTATATGGTTTGACCAGGTCCTGTTAAATTTCACACTTAGGTTTATGGCTGTGTTTACTTGCTCATTTTTCGTACCACCAATAGAAATATTAATATCATTTTCTGGACGAATGTAGTTTTTACAAATGATAAGAAAACAAGACTTTTTAGGGCTAATTTTTAAGCAATTGGCAGAAGCCCAGATAAAAATGTGTTCTAAATCGGTGTTTAGTTTGTTTATCTTAGAAACGATTGAGTCTTTCGTACTACTGAGACATAACTGGATATCATCGGCATACATTTGTATATTTGAAAAGCTGAGTTATTGTGGGAGATCATTCGCCTATAGTGAGTACAATAAAGGTCCAAGGATGTAGCCTTGAGGTACTCCCCTAGTTAAAGGCAATGAACGGGAGATTTCATCAGATTGAATTCTGCCTTCAAGATAAGACTGAATTAGCCTTATAGCTTGTGTTTTAATTCTCTGTCGCCCTGATACTTGTTTTTTTTTTTTTTTCTTTTGATTGGAGTTACTTCACTAAACTAAATTGACGTGTGTATATGTTGGATATGTAAAAGATTCGAATATAGCGCTCTTACTTGTTGTCTTTAATTTTGCTTTAAACGATCGCTTTTTTATTTGACTCTAAAGATGACAGATTGTATTATAATAAACGCTGATAAAATAAAATTGTCTTTTATTCAACTGTACTTAACGCAGCATTCTAATTATTTTGTTTAATAAAACATTCTAATAAAAGTCAACAATATATATGTCAATATGTATGTGATTCAGTAAAATAAAAATGAACACTTGTTCAAAAAAGATCCTTATTTTTCACTAACTATAATTTTTTTTTAAAGACAAGGAACCAATGACCTATTTTTGCACACGATCGATATCTTTTTTTACACGGATTTTTCTGGAAGCAATTTATTATGTAAAAGCCGAATTAAGTGTATAGAAATATAAACATATCTCCAATTTCAACAAATACAAACTTTAAATCTTGGAAAAAAAGGAAGAAAATTTAATAGCTGTATAAAATTTAGAGTGTTCCATATGTTTAGTGTAATAGAGCTTAGATAAAAAAATATTGTTTTTTAATTTTTGGGCTATGTGGGAAAAACCACTTTTAATAGTGAGCATTCCTTTATAAAAAGTAACTGACTGCAATTTAAGGTGCTAAAGATGAAAGTATAAATCGTGTAGGAATTTAGGGACGCTTTTTGTTTTTTCTTCTCACCATCTTATGTTTTATAGTTCTATGCTTCTTGATGTTAAATACTAAAAATAATTATCTAAAGTAGCTTGTTCTTCTCAATTTTTATTTAAAATCAAAGTAAGTATTTAAGCAATTGTATTTTACAAAAAGAAAAAATATATATATTTTAATAAAGATTGCACACATGTTAAAAGCCACATTTTATTTGCATTTACTGCACTCTTCCTGGGTGACACAAATATCGCATAATGTTGAGTTGACATTATAGAAATAAACAGCCCTTTTGTCTTCATCAAAATAATCATATAGTTGAATGGTAGCTGGTTTTTGCAAGGCCGCAGCGTGAGTTCTGAAAGCTTCCAGCGTAAAACAGGTTTCCTTATATTTATACATATGATCGAAATATGCAACCAACAATGAACCAGAGTTTTTCAATTGTGCATCCTAAGAAATAAAAAATATTGTATTTCTTAAGTAGTTTCAATTTTAAGAGCACTTACTCCAACTGTCTTTAATTTTTGCATTTCCTTTAAACTTTCATCACCAATGGTATAACCTGTGGGTGTAGAAATTTCCAGCAACACTATATTAGAAAATTTTTCTTTACCTATATAAGTAATACACAATAACATTTTAAAATATGATGAACTTTTTTTGTTATGAAGTATATTTCTATTCATGAAAAAAATAGGGTCAAATCCAACTTTCGTTTTGAATACGTCCTCTGGTTCAATGAATTCTATGTAAGCTGTACCTTTACCGTTAAACGTGATTGCAGGTTCTATCGTTTTAGGGAACAACTGAAAATAAAAGTAGTTACCAAAGTTTGTTAGGTTTTTTTTAGAAGTTTTTAAGAATTTCATTTGCTTAAAAGGGAAAGCTGTACTAATGTGGCAAAAAAACGCATTTTAGAGCCATCATTCAAATAAAATTGCATGTTATCATTTGTAAACTTAATTTTAGTAATATACTCGTATTACCTCTTTATTCACCTACATCCCGAGTCTTTATGCAGTCATATCAGATTGAGATTTATTGGAATAATAACCTACTTGGTCCCAACTATTAGGCCTTGACCATTTATATGTTGTACTTGAATGAAGTTTAAACTGTTCGAATTTATTCTACGCTTTGTTGTTCTACAGATTTTTCAATACATTTTTTCATGCAAAGTTATCGTAGTAGTCAGTGTCGTTGCACTATTTAGGAATAACTAAAAAGGGCGTAATGTCGCAGTAAAAACGTAGATAAGGAAAATTATTCAAGACGTCTGTTATTAGCTTAGTTTGTACCGTTGTTAGCATGCAAGTCCTAAGAACGTTGGCATTTTGTACTTAAAAGATTTCGAACTTATTGTTCGCTTATTTTTTCTTTTTAGAAAAAAAAAGTTACTAAAGGCAGGAAAGACGTCCTAGAAATACATTCTAAAAAAAAGTTAAAATAATTCTTTTAATTTATATTTTTAAAAATTGTTGGAATACAAAACTGTATTTTTAACTAAAGACTTTGCAAACTTAATTGTAATATCTAATAAATTTTTATTCAAAATAACTACAATAAACAAAAACGATTGCTAGTTACGTATATTTTGGGCTAAAGTTTTTTTTTACACTAGATCTCCTTGTACGCAGCACTTTTATAATAGCTTCATTTTCATCTTCATAAAAAAATCTACACGTATAAAATTATTTGCTTTGGAATAAAACACTTTTTTCTTGTAATGTATTTTCTTAAATTTTTACATAAATTTGTTTGGTCTTCTGTCAAACTGGATATTTTAAGTTGGTAACGCTATAACAATTGCAACTAAAAACAGTTGTGTTTCACAATACCACAAAACAATTTTGTGGTGTCAAAGTTTGGACAACTCGTAGCCAACCAAACTGAGTTGAGTTAAGAACTACAATAGGGCATGTATTTTGAAACAAATTTATCAATAATGGTATATGCAACGAATAAAAACATTGAACACTGTAAGTGTGAGCATTTTTATCGGTTCGTGTTACAAGCGTTGCAGTTGAAAGATTATAAGTTAATTAATATTTCTTCTTCTGATTCACCTCAATATCATTTCTACGTGCTAAAGTATGCGTTCTTAGATATGAGTATTTCAATATGTACGTGTCTCAGCTTTGCTGCTGAATCAAAAAATTTTGAGGCATGTCTCAGAACTCAATTCCGATCGAAAGTGGTTTTATTTCCGCGAAATGATTCTTCAAAAAACGGAAAACGAAAATTTTCTTCGGAATGAAACCACTTTTGAATTGCAAAGTGGAATTTATTTTCTTTATTTGCGGTTTTAAATTTACTTTTATTATGTGTCCTTATTTAGATTAGACTTGTTGTTTACCTTGGTGTGGGCAATATTGCAACATTTAAATAAAAAACTGGAGATTAAGCCTTATTTAGAAATAAGCAAAATCGATAGGAATCTGAAGAAGGTAAAACAAAATTTATCGAAATTGTTAATACGGAACTCAAACTATTCCGATCGCAGTTTGTGACATGCCTATTTATTTTAAACATGCAGATTGAGGAACCATTTTGTAGGTATTGACTAGGCCTTCAGGACAATGTACAATTTTTAAAAATTAGACAAAAGTTGAAGAAATTCCAAGCGTTTCAAATTTTAAGTGCGAGATACTCAATTTTAACAGACAAAGAGAAAATTTTGTTGCAATACATTAGAATCACGTAAATAAATAATTTGTTTCCATTAATATTTTTGTTTAAATTTAAGGAAAGTTTAAATAAGTAATTTTATTACATTGAATTGTAAATTTGGCTGCTTTTATACATATAAAAACTTTTAATTTTTTAATAGAGTCGATAAAAAAGGTATTCCCAAAAATGAGGAATATTTTTAAACAACTCCTTTATAACAACTCTTTTATATTTTTAAACAGTTTTTATCGTCGTAAGCAATTTTAGTGCTTCCGCTAGTAAACTTGTTTAATTTTTTGTTTAAATCGCGTATCATTTTAATTGAAAACAAATGTAGTTTTTAAAACAAATTGAAACGTTTTTATTATTTGCAATTTCATACGTAGGTCCGCAGCGAAATAAGGTAATTACTAATAGTTTTTCTGTGAAAGACGTTTTTTCTGCCCAATAAATTCGTAAACTACTATTTTCTACTACTATTGTTCTAAATAGAGTCATTTCTACGTTTTTGTCAAATGTCGCCCTTATAAAATCAACACTTTCCTATACTGTCTTTCATAAACTTTGTCTCTCTAAGACTACGTAATTCTCAAACAATATTTTATTTTGAACAATATTTTATTTCTAAGTCCTTCCAAGCACTTTAATAATACATATACTTGATGGCAACCTTTTTTTTTTTTTTGTCTTATCAGAAAAGGTCTTTGTTATATATAGTAGTTCGCTCTCCTTTCATATTTTCCACTAATTTTAAATATTTAATTTTAGGAGTTCAACATTTTCTTTCATTATATACAATGTAATCCAGTAATACATAATTTGATATCAAGTGTTTGTAGTCCAAATCTGATACCATTAATCATTCCACATTGCCCTTTTTAATCACTTCTGAGTACGTAATCAAAAGTTACTTGTCTTCCGTTTCTTGTTCTAATTAAAAATTCAACATTTTCTATACAACAAATATTGTTCCCTTTGAGCTAAATCGTCTTCTAATCTTGAGTAGCCTAAACGTTATAATACTACGTTAGTTTAGACTGTTTCATTTAGATGTGGCCTTTATGGCTACATGTTAAAACAAAGCTGTTGAGGTTGGGTCCTCTTTAAATGTTATATCTTCAAAATTTACGAGCATATTTCTGCTAAGAAATCGTTTTCCATATCTTCAATGACTCCGTATTTGAATAATATAATAGCTTGAAGACTACATTGTCCTGAAACAATTATTAGTTATACGGTTGCAAGTATTTTCTTAGAACAAGCTTTCTATTTTTGTAACGTCTTTGTTGCTTCACACTCCTTTAATCTATACTAGTTTAAGTCTGCTTTTATAACCATGACTATGTTTACATTTCTATGTCACTAAAGGACTAGTTTCGCTTATAATATCTCTGAAAATAATTTTCAAATTGGCATGAAAAGCTTGCCCCTGAAACCAGTAATACAACTCTAAGGAAAGAATTACTTACCTCAACACTGTTATAAAATATTCGATTATCCTTTCTCAGTTTAATAATTTTATGCTTATCCTTTGATTCAATATCTATATCCATTTTAGCTGGTTCCTCATTGGTGTAAGATTTAATAAGTTCGGTTAAAGCAACGACGGTTTTTTGGGTCGAAGCAAAACCGAGGCTTCTACGCCTTTTAACAACACGTTCTACGTTATCGATTTGTGTAGAATTCAGATCCAAAAGCATTAGTAAATTATTTGAAGTAATTTCAACATTACTGAGGAACACATAATGCCACCATTTGCTCTGATTATCTAAGCTAGTTTCAGATGACCACTTCACTATGCTTTTTTTCTTAGAAACTTCATGCTTGGCCCTATTGGAGGCGTAAGTGGCTAAAGTATGGAAATGTAGCAGCTTATATTTTTCAAGATTTTGAGCTATAAACTCTAATCCTTTAGTTATATTTCGAATGTATTTGTCAGCATAAGCGGGATTCTCAAGGAAGGCCAATACAGCAGCACCTGTTAGGGTTATAAGGTTTCCTTGTGAATCATAAAACAAATCACCCTTTTCGATAAATGATCCATTATCAGCCTGTTGTTTGCTTAAGTAGGCCAATCCTTCTTTAATTATTGTTTCGTTAACATTAATAAATTCTTTAAGCTGTGGCAAAAAGCGTAAGACATAAGACGTCAACAATGTTGAGCCATTTCGAAGCTTTTCTTCAGACCAAAAGGGACCAAAACTTCCGAAGGAACCATCCATGTGATGATATTTTAATATCTTTTGATAGCCAATTTCTAGATTTTTACTCAGTCTCTCTTTAATGGTGGGAGTTAAGCTTCTTAAGTTCTTTAAGTATACCATGACCAAATAACTAGGCAACAGAGAGGACATAGTTTCTTCACCACAACTTTTTGGGGTACGCACCAAGTTGCCTAAGTTGGTTAAAACGAGACCCACCAGGTCACCCACAATACCCACTTCGACACGCTTCGAATAAATTTTACCAACTTTACCTTCATAATATTGTTCATATTCCTTATCCAATTTATATTTAAAATCAATGTTAATATATCGGGAAATGCCTTCCTTTACCACATTCATGGTTTTTTGTGTGATATCACGTTCATCTAAATATGCGGCGTAGATTTTTAACGTAACCTTTCCAACAACTTTGGGCCTTATGAGAAAAGAAACAGTAGCGGTATTACCAGGTCGAATATCTACTATACTTTTACTTGCTTTCGGTTCACTTATGACTTTATTATCAAAATCGATAATTTCATATTTAGCCTCACTATTGTCTAAGGTTATCACGACATCTAAATCTTCATCTAAATAGTTGTACACCTTGACGGGCACATTAATAATTTCGTCTGCAATATAAATTAAATTAATTATTTAAACAAAAGATAAATTCGATATGCGAACCTTCTTTAACTGAGTACGGCAATTGTATTGATAAGAAGGGGTCGGAAGTATGGTTACTGCTAAAAAAAAAAATAAAAAATTGTGAAAAATTAGACGAATAAGAAAAAATATTTTTTTTTGTATTTTATTTACAAAATTCTTAAAATCACCCCAATATTTGGTTTTTTGATTGAAGTTACTTCACAAAACTAGATTTATATAGATTGTGAAGGCTATAAAAGATTCGGCATAGCCCAATATAGCACTCTTACTTGTTATTACTCTCTAAGGGGTCGAGGAACTTATCTTTGATATATGTTTTTACCTCATTAGCCAAAATGAGAATATGCATGGCGGCAAATAAAATTTGATGACTGTCTTTTTTATTAAAATTTTAAATGTATTGTATTTCATTTTCTGAACACAAACACTTTATTTGATCATTTTTGTCAATAAATAAATGTCTATTGCTTAACTCTTTTTTATTAAAATTTTAAATGTATTGTATTTCATTTTCTGAACGCAAGCACTTTAATTTGGTCATTTTTGTCAATAAATAAATGTCTACTGCTTAACTTCTTCGGCTTTCTTTTTATACCATTCACCACAGGTGGAAAAATATTATATCTAAGTTTGTCAAACCGTGTGTAATTTCTAAAATATCCATTTTTTTCTTTTTTGATTGGAGTTACTTCACTAAACTAGATTTACATATTTGGTGAAGGGTATATAAGATTCGGAAATAAATACATAATTCTAGTACTTATAACATGTCTGTAAAAAAATCGGCTACAATTAATTCGTAATGAAGTTCCATATTTTTTCCAATTTTGCCTTTAAATTGAAAAGAGTACTTCGGGGCCCATTTCTAAAGAGTGGTCTGGTACCAAATCTTGTTGAAAGGGATATTTACCAAATCAGGTAATGTAACGGATGTTACGAATTGTTCTAAAATACTCATGTATCTAGCTAAATTGTTGATTAGCGGTGTTTTAAATAAAACAGAGGTACCCAACAATGTGGGAAGCCGAAAAGGAGAAAATAACTGGTACTTTTTCCTTATTTTGGTGGCACTTTTTTGATTCCTTCAACAAGCATAACAAAAGTTATTAAATAAAGCAAAAGAGCATCTGAGCGAAGTGGTTAACCACAAAGGAAGTGAAATGATACTCTTTCTTTTAGGTGGTACTTTTTGATTTTTCTAATAAATAAAAAAGAATTAAGGCATAAGCTAACAATGACAAAGAACGAAGATTGAAACTATTGTTTTTCTTTGCTTTCCTAATGCCGCGAAAGACTTACAGGTATGCCAATTAAACTTAAGATACCGTTAGGATTTAGTAGGATCAGCAGTCCAAACTAAGTTGTCCGCTTTAATATCTGTTATTTCTTCTACAGCTTTCTTATTTTGTAGATTAAAAGCTAAATACCTGCCACAATGTTCTATTTTTTAAATTTGTTTAAGGAATTATTATATTTGAGCTAAAATAGGTTTTCTTTAATTACTTCTGCACAATATAAGAATAATTTGTATAGAAGTTTGTTATTATTTTTTACGTTTCACTTTTCTTGCCATGTTTAAGTTTTTAATGGTGAATGGTTTTAAAATATAAATTTATATTAATAGTTTATTTTGATTCGCTCAAAAATACTAAAACACTTTTATGTTATAATAAACAAAATTTAGTTATAAAAAATTCTTAAAATTTATTGATGATAAGGAGTGTAATATAGCACTCCTATTTGTTTTTTATTTAATTTTTTATAGTACTTTGCAACTTATGCTACCTGATTCAAGATTTAAATTTTCTAGTTATAGCATCTCTAAATTTAATGTTTTAATAGGCCTTTTAAAAGGCAAGAAATATTTAATTTATTAAAAGAAAGCAGTGACTTTGATGGTGACAAGACGTGTTAAAACCTTTTGCATTATTTGAACATCAAAACATTTACAAAACAAAGGGATAAGTGAAAAAAAAACAATTTGAATTCCAATCCCCAAAAACAATTTCAATGTTAAAATTGTAACACAGACGTTACAGAAAAAAAAAAACAAAAACAAAAAAAAAAAATCAACAATGTGTCGCTAAGAAAAATTTAAGCGATGATAGTGATGAAACTGATGAGGCTTGGGAGCAAGTTTCAAATACAACAAATAAGCGACGCTTAACCAAATCCCATAATTTATATCAACATAAGAAATTTACTTCTAACAAAGAGTCAAGAATGAAACAATTTCAGATACTTGATGAAAAAACAAGGAAGTTCAAGATAAACAAGGAGATGAGGAAGTTAATAAAATCTAATCACCTCTAAACATACAGACTATAGTCTGTACAAAGTGACAAAGTACCTTAAGCATCCAGTTAAAAGAAATGTCCCGATCATGGTGCAGGAATAGCAAGAGTAAAGCTAACGCATTTTGCGAGTATTAAAGAACAATATATAAGCCACTGCAAAGAACAAACACTTTACACGAAAATAATGTATAAAATTTCTTAGAGTCTCCATTCCAGATGGATTTTCCCGTAAAATCGGTTTCTCCACGAGAAGTTAAAAATGTTCTTTCAAAACTTAATAACAAAAAGTCTCCTGGTCATGACAAAGTGGACTCTATAGTCGCAAAATCACTTTCTAAGAAAGGTATTTTGTACTTAACGCTTGTATACAATTCCATATTAAGAATTTCGTATTTTCCATCCTTTTGGAAACGAGCGGAAATTGAAATGATTCATAAGCCGAAAAAACCAGAAAACCAGATTTCATCATATAGGCTAATAAGTCTACTAACCACGTTTTCAAAAATATTCGAAAGATTATTTACATTAAGGTTATTACCGATTTTGGGAAAACAATGCATTATACTCGATCACCAGTTTGGATTTCGTCAAAAACACGGAACACCGGAACAGTGTCACAGAATTGTAAGCGTAATAGCGGACTCGCTAGAGAGAAAAATGTACTGTTCGGCAGCATTTCTTGACGTTAAACAGGCGTTTGATAGAGTATGGCACGAAGGCCTGCTGTTCAAACTTAAAAAAATTTTACCGGCTCTATTCTTTTCGCTAATAAAAGCATACCTACACAATCGGACTTTTAATGTCAAAGTTTATGACGAAGTATCAAGCATATGCCAGATATTTAGTTGTGTACCGCAGTGCAGTGTTTTGATTCCTATACTATACATAATGTACACTTCAGCTATGCCAACATCCGATAATATTTTACGCGACTTATGCGGACGATACCGCCTTAATATCTTCTAATGAATGCCACATTGAAGCGTCATCTGCAATGCAAAGAGTACTTGATAGCTTAAAGCATTGGTTAGGTGAATGGAAAATTATGATAAATGTTGAGAAATGTAGTCACATAACATTTACTTTAAGAAAGCAAGAGTGCCCTCCATTATATATTAATGGTTTAGAATTACCAAAATCAAACTGCGTTAAGTATTTGGGTGTGTATAAAGATAAACGCCTTACATGTAAGGACCATATTAAAAAAAAGAAAGATCATCTTAACATAAAAACCAAAAGAATGAACTGGCTAATTGGTTAAAAGTCCCAACTAAGCCTAGAGAGCAAAATAAATTGTACAAAGTAATTTTAAAACCAGTATGGACGTATAATATTGAGTTGTGGGGAACGACCAGTAACTCAAACATTGAGATACTGCAGCGGTATCAATACAAAACATTAGGGAACATATGCAATGCACCCTGGTTTATGACCAATATTCAAATACATAGAGATCTGAAAGTTCCATTTATTCAAAATAAAATAAACAGGTTTAGCTCTAGGTACATAAATAGGCTAAGCAACCATCAAAATACATTGGCAATTGCGTTACTAGATGAACCAGATGAGATTAGAAGGTTAAATAGGTTTCATATTGTAGATCTACAATGTAGAAAATAAAATATAAAAAAAGAACAATAAAAATAAAAATATTAACTACTGTACGAGGGCTGCTATATATATTTCTGGCCTGGCAACACTGAGTGCTGCCAAGTGCAATCTGACATTTCCATTGGAAAGTTTGTCATTTTAAAGCATAATCGTACTCAAAACGTTTTGACGTACGACCATTATTTGTGTTGTTTACAGTGACTTGAAAAAATTAATATAGAAAAAAATGGAATTAACTCGTGAACATTTTCGTGCCATCATTTTTCACAACTTTCGACGTGGATTATCACGACAAGAGTGCATTGATGAACTTAAATCTTTGTATGGCGATGAAGCACCATCCTATAGCACTGTGAGAAATTGGTATAATGAATTTAATCGTGGCCAAAGCTCGCTCAAAGACGAATTCCGTGAAGGTCGTCCAAAAACGGCTGTTGTGCCAGAGAACATTGATGCCGTGCGTGAACTCATAATGCAAAATCGACATGCGACATACCGAGAGATAGAGACATCCTTCGACATTTCTTCCACCAGCATACATTCGATACTGAACACCTGGCCGTAATAAAGGTTTGTTCTCGTTGGATCCCGCACAATTTGAAAGTCGCTCAAGAAAAGGCTCGTGTCGATTGGTGCAAAGAAATGTTGCAAAAATACGATTGCGGTGCTTCAAAAGACGTTTATAAGATCGTCACAGGTGACGAATCATGGATCTATGCGTATGAGCCCGAAACGAAACAGAAATCGACCGTGTGGGTCTTCAAAGACGAGCAAAAATCCAACGAAAGTTGTTCGTGGAAGAAGCACTTCGAAGCAAATGGTCGCCTGTTTCTTCGGCAAAACTGGTCATGTGGCGACTGTTCCGCTTGAGCAACGTAGGACGGTCACTTCTGAGTGGTACACTACAATTTGTTTGCCTGAAGTCATCGGAGAAATTCGAAAAACCAACAAGAGAAGACGAATCATTGTTCACCATAACAATGCGAGCTCTCACACATCGGCTCAAACCAGAGCGTTTTTGACCGGCCAAAACGTCGAATTAATGGGTCATCCGCCGTACAGCCCTGACTTGGCACCTAATGACTTCTTCTTGTTTCCGCACATCAAGAAAAAAATGCGTGGTCAACGATTTTTGTCGCCAGAAGAAGCTGTTGAAGTGTTCAAAAACCATGTTTTAGAGGTGTCTTAATCGGAGTGGAAAAAGTGCTTCGACAACTGGTTTGAGCGCATGCGAAAGTGTATAAATCATGCTGAAGAATACTTTGAAAAATAATAAAACCATTTTTGATTATAAATATTCGCATTTTCAATATTAGGCCAGAAATATATAGAGCAGCCCTCGTATGTATGTATAATCATTCATATATAATTTATATAGTTTGTTAAACTTAACGTAGTTTAAAACCTCATGTGATATTTTTTAAATGATTAAATTTGCTTAATATTGTAAAATAGATTGATTGATGATATCCTGAGAGAATACATCGGAAAATTTGCATTCGTCTACATTGATGATGTACTTATATATTCTTCAACACCAAAAGAACACATGGAAAACATCAATATCATACTTGATGCATTAAATCAAGCAACACTAAAGGTATCCGATAAAAAGTCTAAATTTTTTCAAACTTAGACTTTTTTTATCCAGAAAAAGTAGAGGCAATTGAAAAATATCCCCTTCCCCAAACATTAAAGGACTCGAGAGGATTTCTGGGTATGACAGGATACTACAGAAAATTTGTACAGGGATATGCTAGTATAGCCAAGCCCCTAACAATTCACTTACGAGGGGAAAACGGACAAATAGGAAAGAATGAAAGTGCCACAACAAAGATAGATTTAGATGACGCCGCAATATGAAGAATTGTTTGAAAGAACAGGTTGAACTCTTCCAACCAAATTTCGAAAAACCATTGGAGCTGCCCACGGACGCATCCAACATAGCTATTGGGGCAGTACTCAGCCAAATGAAAAAACCAATACTTTTTCTTAGCAGAACACTTAGCACAACGGAGGAAAATTACTCCACAAATGAGAAAGAATTACTAGCCATCATTTGGGCCCTACAGAAATTACGAAATTATATTTACTGCACAACAGATCTCACTATCTATACTGATCATCAATCGCTAACACACTCCATATCTGAAAAGAATCCTAACCCAAAACTAAAACGATGGAAGACCATTATTGAAGGCTTTGGAGCAAAACTAGTGTACAAACCGGGACACAATAATGTAGTACCCTTATCAAGACAACGTATAAATACGTCATCCATTGATACAGCTCATTCAGCCGAAAGCTCCTACACAGAAATTATCAAACAAGTGAAACAACCTTTTAATGCATATGAACTTGTACCAAACAGAAGAATAAATGAAACACGAACTCGTACAATATTTTCGAACAGAATTAGACACACTATAAACTTTACGAATGAACAAAATTTGATTACAGAATTGAAAAAGGTATTACAGCCAAAGAAAATGACCGCATTACATACTACCAGAGAAAATATTTACACACTCAGCCCCACTATTAGAAACACTTTCAACACTACAAACTTCGTATACACACCAACAAAACTAATCGAATTAGTATTGGGATTGTATAATTGTTTAGCGATTGTAATGTTGATGTTAATTCTCTTAATGATATGAATGTTTCCTTTTTAAAAACAAAAATTAACGATGAGTTTTGTTATATCTCAACAGAAAACATATTTTGTTTCCGTGGTGTAGATCAGCTTGAAGTGCTTGAGAGTTCCGCAGTAAAATCGAATGCGGTTGGTATGGATGGTCTTACTTATTTATTTATGTATTTATTTTATTTTAATTTTATTTCCTGTTCAACAAGATTGTACTTTATATTTACAGCAAAGGAACGTGTTTTGTTACCAATGGTTTGGGTTTTATGAAACAAATTAAGTATGAAAAAAAAAAAAAAAACATGAATACAAGTAAGAAAACATGAATACAACAATAACAATTATCATAGTAATTATAAAAATAAATTACAAAAAGAAAAAAATACAAAATTATTTATATATAAAAAAAATAAATATCTATTGTAAAATTATTTGTAAAAGTTGAATATAATATTTTTAAACTATTAGCATTGCTATTTAGTTGTTGATTTAGTGAGCAACACTTACTTCTGATACTTGGCATTGATGCCGAAGTATTACAATGTTTGTATTTCGTGGCGATTGAAGAAATCGTATTTGTTCAAAAATATATCTTGGAGTTTGTGTAGTAATCTTCTTATGTAGAAAAATAAGTTTGCGAATTATTAGAAGGCTTTTAAATGAGACTCCGTCAAGCTTGCTAGAATAGGTAGAAACATGATCAAATCTTCTCAATCCATATACATATGTAACAATGTTATTATTCATGACACAAAGCTTTCTTTTACTAGCTGAGTCACAACTTCCAAATAATTCACAAGTACATTATAAGGAGGGAACTAAATATGTCTTTGCTAATAACATTATAATTTTGATAGGCGTAAAATATTGTGTAGACCAAAAAGCTCGCAATTTTACATAACTTTAAGTATCGTTTTTAATAATAGACTACTCCCAACAATTTTATTTGCGAAATCTACACTAACTGTGACTGTATGAGTAGTGAGCTCAAAGTTGTATATGATAACGTTGCACATTATATATTCCAGAAGGGTCGGCGTGATCATATTTCCTCAAATTCAAACATAATTTTCAAAATGACATTTAAGGATATTCTAAAATACCAATGCCTCAATTTTCTGCACGAAATTATTATATAGCAACAACCGCCTTGTATTGATGGCCAAATTATTTTTGCTAGATTTTAAGGTGGCAGGAGCATAACTCAATAGATATACAAAAGTGTTTTGTATCAGAGACAGTTTCTAATTAATACAACTAGCCTTTGGAACTCACCCAATAATATACATAAGATAGGCAACGAAAATTTACTTCAAAAGGAGTAAGCGAAGTTATTGATTTCAATTTCTTAAATTTATTTTTCTTTCGATTTATTAACATTTTTGTTTTAACTAAAATTTGTCATATTGATGATTTTGGCTATATCTTATTTCTAAAACTATTTTCTTTTAAGTTTTATAACTATTCAATTATACTTTATATATTACAGGCAACTAAAATTGTGTCCCTATTTTATTATAGCCTTGGGGATCCACTCCAAACACATGAGAAACCCATCAAATCGACTTATGTTGATCTTATAGATCAGAAGATATGCATACTTCAAATATCTTAAGAATCCGATATTATTAAGATCGGTTAATATTTATAAAATCATGCGTTTGTTATATTGTAATTGTTACAGACATAATTGTTTTCCCTTTATCTCTCTCTGAGTGACGCACGCACGCACAAACAAACAAACAATCTTACAAGCAGGCTTATAATATATATTAGATTGATCACTAGCTCTGTCACTTACAGTTAAACTTTTTGTGCTGGTAAGAATTTAATAATAATAATAATAATAAACACTTAATATGCTTTCAGAAAAAGTTAAATTAATGATGCGGAATTTATTCTCGTTTTACGGCATTTTACGATAGCTAACGATATCAAATACGATGCAAATTCAGGGCTACTTCTTTAAGCCCAAAATTAAAAAAACTCAAAGAAGTCTGGCGCGACGATGACAAAATCGAGGCGGGTAGTGGGGCAGAAAACCAATATATTGGTAGTAGCTTAGAATTTTTTAACGGCTAAACTGAATAAAACAAATGTTGGAACAATAGTCCTTCAAATTAAAAAACTTTGGGCACACAAATTTGTGTGTACTTTCTATAAACTTTAAATCGTTTTTATAGCTTAAAAGCCTTTGAGAATGTCTTGGCAACTTTTTGTTTTCTAATTTTTTAAGCACTAGGTCAGTTTATAAATAATAACAAATGTTTATTTATATTTTCAATATTTCGCCACACATTTGGGTGGCATCATCAGGAAACAGGAAACAAAAATTAAATTTTCTTTTTTTTTTAAATAACAAATTTAGTCCTCTCATGAACCGGTTTCTTTTAAATAAATTATAACTCATTGTTATATTATTTAGGCGTGCTCACTTTTAAATTATATATGAATGTTTTTTTGACCTTTTTTAGTTAATTTTTGTTTTCTAATTTTTTAAGCACTAGGTCAGTTTATAAATAATAACAAATGTTTATTTATATTTTCAATATTTCGCCACACCTTTGGGTGGCATCATCAGGAAACAGGAAACAAAAATTAAATTTTCTTTTTTTTAAAATAACAAATTTAGTCCTCTCATCAACCGGTTTCTTTTAAATAAATTATAACTCATTGTTATATTATTGTTATTTATTTATTTGTTATTATTTATAAACTGACCTAGTGCTTAAAAAATTAGAAAAGAAAAATTAACTAAAAGAGGTCAAAAAAACATTCATATATGTCTTGGCAACATTCAAAAATTGCGAATACGTTATTTAAGACTGAAGTAGTCAGTCTTTTTAATTATTTAAAAAAGTTTCCTTAAAAAATTACCCATAATATTATAAAACGAAAATAATTTCAGTGTAACATCTCTTTTAGATAAGAAAAATCTGATTTTCAATTAGAAAATGACACTTTTAACAATGTTTGGCTAAATAAGCACAATCAATCTCTTCTACACACCGTTATAAAGAAGATTGGTGTATAAGAAAACAAATTATTAAACTGGGAAAATATGTAACCCGAGAAAGTTATCCCAGTTACAAAGTTTTAATTTAAACCGGCTCATATGTCATAAAATTTCACACCTTTATGTCTTTATGCTTTAAAACGTTTTACGACAAAAGCGTCAAGTGAATATTTTATGCCAAAAGTCTAGAAAGGCTACATAAACAACTTGAACAAATTGCTTAATGTATTACTCATGGACCGTATCGAACTCGTTTCGTTTTTGGTTAAACTTTCGATTTTACCCCATATTTTTTAAATTACCAACTTTGGAACTTTAAAAGTTCCAATTTTGGCATTTTCGATTTGAATTCTAGGAATTTTTAATTTAAACCTCTTTTTTTCAATTATTTCTTTTAAATGGTGAACTTCGCATACGCCCTTAATTTCATAAAATATAAGTCGATTCTTAGAAGGTGAAATTTTTTTAATTTTTGTCAAATTACAGAAATCGGGAAGAATTTTCCTAAGTTTGTGTTTCTAAGTTAGACAGGATATCTTGCAATTTAAAAGATGTCAACGACATTTGTACCACCTTGTACTAAGTTTGTAGAAAATCGAACTCATACAATACTTGGCTTTAGACAATTTCATGTTGTTAAATCATTATACGAGTAGTATTTTGCTTCTTGACATTAACAACTAAAATTTATTATCTTTAAAATATTTTATTTTCTTCTTAGTTTTTATTTTTTTAACTACAACCAAATATTGTATTTTACTATTGAATTTTTATAAAAAGAAAAATATATTTAAAAAAGTTGAACACATGCTCAAATCAACTACTTACTTGCATTCGCTGCAGTCTTCCTGGAAGACGCAAATATCGCATAATTTAACGTCAACATCATAGAAAATAGTAGCATTTCTATCGGTATTGTAATAATCATAAAGTTGAATGGAAGCTGGTTTTTGCATGGCCACAGCGTAAGATCTCAGGGCTTTTACCATCAGACAGGTTTCAACATTCTTATACAAATAATCAAAATATACAACCAACAGTGAAGCAGAGTTTTTTAGTTCTGTATTCTATAAAATAACAAAAATATTATTTTACTTCTCAAGTAGTTTTCATTTTAACACATCTTACAATAACTCTATTTAATTTTTCCATTTCATTTAAACTTTCATGGTCTATAACATAACCCGAGGGTGTAGAAATTTCCAGCAACGCCATATTAGAAGTTTTTCCTGGGTACAAATATCTGGCACACACAAGCATTTCGAAGCCATTACGTTTGGTATCAGTTATATTTGCTTTTATGCTAAAACTCTGGTATTGATCTTTTTGAATTTCGTAAGTGTTGTATTGGTAGGCGATTTGTACTAAAGCTGAACCATTACCTTTCGCGGTGAATTCAATTAAGTTCGTTTTAGAGGGCAACTAAAAATAAAAGCAGAAACGGAAGTTTGTCAAGATATTTTAATAGTTTTTAAGAATTTCGTTAAGCTCAGGCAAAGAGCGAGGACAACAAATAATTTATTTAAGAAAATTACTAAAGAGGAACGTACAGAGAAAAGATATAATAGAAATATATTTAATAAAAAGATTTTCACAAGCAATTCTTTGAGTTGACATTTTTGAAGCATTTGGGTAGAAAGATTGGTTTTTGACTGAATGCTAGAAAACCTAACATGCCACTTATTATAAAGGAGAAAAATCTAAGAAGCAGACTTATTTAAAATTTCTTAAGTTTTTATTGGAATAACATTAATGGTTTTTTTCTCTGATACAAACATATTTTTAGTAATTATTACTGCGGATAATCGATGTTAACTTTTGTTGGTTAACACTTAATATGGGTATGAAATCTCTTAAGGTTCAATTAGACGTACCATAACCATAATCAAACAGTTGTTCAAACCAACCTTATGTTTATTGGTGACATGCCATAAGGCCACTGCCATAGCCATAACTGTAGACATACATATCAAATAAATTTTAATTTTTTACCGTAACCATAAACAACTTAACTATTAAATTTAGCTGTTAACTATTTGTTTTATTATTTGGTTCTTATTTTTCACGTTCACTGCATTGTATTGGTGAGAATTAGTTTATGTATTTCGTTGCGCTTCTTTTGTAACAACCGTCAACACAAATAAGTGTTGCTTACGGCTATTGCTTCACTATTCGGTGACAGTAAATATGATTACGGCTTTGGCGTTGTGGTACGGGACATCTAATTGAAACTTTATGCAGTGATGAATATGCTTTAAGCGCTTACGTTTATTGTGGACTACCACTTTTTTGATACTAAGCAAATTTTTCTAGGACTTTGTGTTTCTGAAGTTATGTGTTTCTTAGTTAATGTCTCTGATCACCTTGTTCTTAGACTACATCATTCAAAGACTAAATAGTTATTAGACTACGCCTGTCGCTGACTACGGCTTTATAAAATTAAATCTTTCCTAGACAACGTTCTTCGAAGAATACATTTTTTCAGAGAAAACGAATTTCTTAGAAAAAAAATTTTTACTACGGCTGTCTTATACGACGTTTTACTGTAAATACGTCCTTCTTTAATCAAATATTTTTTAGACTACGAGTTTTAAAACTATTTCCTTAGTAGTCTACCTTTTCTTAGACTAGGTCTTTCCTACACTACGTTTATTCCTAATTATGTCTTTCTTAGACTACTTGTTACTTTGGCTACTAATAATTAGACTGCCACTCTTCTAGGGTATATACATATTTCTTTGGCAAAGATTTTTTAAGACTTTTTCGGACTACATCATTCTCTCCTGACTAGAATATTCTTAAGCTACAATTAGCGTTTTTTCACATCACGCTCTTTCTTTTATTACGTTTTTCGTAAGCTCTGACTTTCTAAGACTTTCTTCTTAGTCCAAACATATCACGCCAACTATTTGCGCCTAAATCTTATTTAATTATTTTCTATTATAAAACACCGTCCGAAATGTACTCAAGACTAAGTCTTGTTTTATACTTATTATTTTGACTCCTTCCTTCAAGACACACACATTTTGCACTACTTTCAAACATTTAATTTTCGAAAGTCAATCTTTACTTTCATTACAACAATGAATGTAATACAAAAACGAATTTTCTTTTAGGTGTTTGCAGTCAAAGTATTTTAAAATTTTAACATTGTCCTTTTAAATCAGTTCTGAGTGACAGGCAATATCCTAGTTTAAAAATACTTGGATTTCGTCATCTGAAGTTATTTAGGCCTTAAATTTGTCTTGCGTTCTTATTCTATTTTTAACTTCTAGAAACAAGCAACCTAACTCTAAGAAATTTTTATTAAACTTACCTCAATAGTTCGATACAAAATTGCATTATCCTCAGTCAATTTAATAGTTTCCTTCTTATCCTTTGATACAATATCAACATTCATTCTAGCTTGTTCGTAATCGGCTAATTCGGCAAACTTTATAAGAGCGTATAAACCAACGACGGTATCTTTACTGGAAACAAAACCTCCGAGGCTATTACGTTGAGCTATTAGCGATTTAACAATGCGTATTACGTCATCGACTTTGGTAGATTTCTGATCCAGTAAGGTTAACAAATTGTATGAAGTAGTTTCAGCATTTGTCGCGAATGCATGATTCCACAAATACTTTCCAAAATACGGACCAGGAACAAGGTCAGCTTCAGCTATGTATTGTAGATAGCTTACCATTGCCTTAGCTTATTCATGCTTGGCCTTATTTAAGGTGTATACGGTTAATGCCTCGTCAAGATGCGTTCTAAAGCTTTGATAATTTTGCGCTATAAAATTTACACCGTCAGGTATTTCTCGAGAGTACTTTTTTGCATAAGCGGGATTCTCTAGGAAGGCCAATACAGCAGCACTTGTTAGAGTTAAAAGGTTTCTTTGTAGAGTAGGGAAGTAAACACCTTTTTCGGTAAATGTTCCATTTTTAGCCTGTTGCTTGCTTAAGTAGGCCAAACCCCCTTCAATGATTTTTTCATTTACATTGCAATATTCCTTAATTTGAAACAAAAAACGTACGACATAGGCCGTCAACCATGTAGAGTCATTCTGATGCTTTTCCTTAGCATGAGAAGGACTCGAAATACTAAAGGAACCATCTCTATTACGATAATTTAACATTTTTCTATACCCATTGCCGATATTGTAACGTAACGTGGCATCAATGGTGGGAGTCAAGCGTTTTATATTCATCAAGTATTTCATGACCAAATAGTTAGACACCAGAAAGGACATAGTTTGTTCACCACAGCCTGTTGGCATACGCACCAAATTGTCCATGTTGTTGAAAACGGGACCCATTATGTCACCCACAACACCGACTTCGATATGCTGCGAATCGCGTACAAAGTGTTTAGGTAATTCCAATTTAAATGAAGACTTGTATTCAGGTTTCTTGTTCAGGGTGACAAAATAGGCATGATTGACATATTTGGTAATGCCTTCCGGAACCACTTTCATGGTTTTTTGCGTTGTGTCAATGTCAGCTAGTGATGAGGCTTTGAATTTCAACACAACATATCCAATAACTTTGGGCCTTATCAGGAAATATATCGTAGCAGTTCCATGAGCACGAACACGTGCGCGCTTGGTTACTTTCGGTCCAATAATGACATTATTGTAGAAATCGATAATTTCATATTTACCCTCACTGTTGTCTAAGGTTATCTCCATATCTAAATCTTTATGGTAAATGTTATACACCAAGATGGGCACATTAATAATTTCATCTGGAATATAAAATAAATTAAATATTTAAACTAAAAATATATCCAGCAATCGTACCTCTTTTAACTGAGTATGGCAAACGTATTGGTAAGAAGGTCGTCAAATCTTGATCACTGCTAATTAAATTTATTAAATAATTTAACGAAAAAGAGAAATTATTTTATGTATAAACTACTTAATACTTTTTAAATTTAGATATATACAGTGACTCAAAAAACCGTCTTAATGTTATGCTACTGTTAACATATATAAGTACAACAACAAAACTACAGTCTCAATCTTTTTGATATTTTCTCCATTTGCTTATTGCTCTTTTGTTTATAATTACAATTCAATATATTTGTTGTAATATGTACCGTTATCTAAAAATAAGCAAAACAAATTTAAAAGTCATTGGGATAGTTTTTTGAGTTTACTTTATTTAACTAATTTTTTGAATTTATAAAGGCTTAGTATTTTGTATAGCCCCCTTTGGCTTTAATAACAGCATCAATTCGGCGAGGCATACTGTCGACTAAATTTTTGCAAATGTTTGCGTCAATACCAATCCACGCTTCTCGCACATGTGCCCACAATTCTTCCAGATTTCCAGGCGTACCGACAACACCTCTTTTGAGAACACCCCAGAGATGTTCGATGGGGTTAAGATCGGGTGACTGGGGCGGCCAATCGAGAACATTATAGCGGTTGTCACTGAGCCATTTTTTTTGTAAGTTTTGCAGTATGTTTCGGGTCATTATCCTGTTGGAAAACGATATCCTCCTTCTGTAATCCGAATTTTCTCTGCAGCTGTAGGTAAGTTAGTGCTTAAAATATTTACGTAGGTTTGAGCAGTCATCGTACCAACTATTCTGTGGACTGTTCCAACACCCTTAGCTGTCATGCAACCCCATACCATCACGGATCCACCGCCAAACTTTAAGGTCGGTCTGACATCTTTCGCTTGCAAAGTTTGTCCTGACTTTCGCCAACACCATTCCTTACCATCTGACCCAAGACGATTAATTTTGGTCTCATCTGACCAAATAACATTTTCCCAGTCCTCTGCTGTCCACGAAGCATATTTTTTTGCAAAATCCAAACGGATTTTTTGATGCCTTTTTGTGAGCATTGGCTTTTTCACTTTGGCACGTCCTTTCAAGCCAGCTGCTCGCAAAGTATTTCTAACTGTTTCAACCGATACATGAATATTTTCATTTTCTGCTAGTTGCTTTTGGATTTGAACTGCATTTTCAACTTTTTGCTGCCGAAGATCTCTTAAAATGCGCCGTTCTGTAGTCTCGGATAAAATCTTTTTTCTGCCTCCTCGTGATGGAAGTGGTAAATTTGGCAACGACTTCCGTACTCTACCCACGCTGCATTTGGAAATATTAAGAAGCAACAAAATTTCACTACAACTTTTACCTTGACGTAAAAAATGGTGAATTTCGTTGACTTTTGAGGACAGCAATGGACGAACCATATTAAACTTAAAAATTTGTTAAAAAAGAATAAAGCAATAAATTTAAGTTTGTCTTACTTATTTAATTATACTATTCAGCCAAGAAAAATAAATTCCTAAAATTTTACACTTTTTTTTTTAACGAAAAAACACGTGTAGCTTCCTGAAGTAATTAAACTCAAAAAACCATCCCAATGACTTATTAAACTTTTTTTTTTTGCTTATTTTTAGATAACGGTAAATATTACAACAAATATATTGAATTGTAATTATAAACAAAAGAGCAATAAGCAAATGGTGAAAATGTCAGAATGATTGATACTGTAG
Source organism: Gymnosoma rotundatum (assembly GCA_916610165.2). Taxonomy (NCBI): domain Eukaryota; kingdom Metazoa; phylum Arthropoda; class Insecta; order Diptera; family Tachinidae; genus Gymnosoma; species Gymnosoma rotundatum. Next base: position 35,429,486 of record OU744337.1, read on the forward strand.
TTTTGTTGTTGTACTTATATATGTTAACACTAGCATAACATTGAGACGGTTTTTTGAGTCACTGTATATATGTAAAACAAAAAAATAATTAACTTTAAAAATTACAAAAATATGTATATTTCTTATTTTTTATTTATACATACATTCTGTACAAAACTTAAAAATCAGGACACTTAGCCCACAAGCAGTTACTGATTTTTTCAAAAATTAAAATTCGTTTATAATGTCATCAGAAAAGTTAGACTTTTATTCTTAATGTAATGTCGATATATTTGAATTATTTTATTGAGTACTTGGGAAGATTTATGGCGGCAAACCAAATCCCATGTTCATTTCATTTGTTAAAATGTACCGCTCTGTGAAAAAAATGTAACAAGAACATGTTTTGTTCTCGTTTTTCTTTAATTAGTTTCGCATTTTATAGTTTTACAAATACTTTAATTTGAGCATTTTATTTAATAAATAAATATCTTAAATTAAGTTTTTCCGTTTGTGTTTTTTAGTTTATCCTTTATTTTTATTATTATACCCTTCACCACAGAAAGTGGAAAAGGGTATAACTAAGTTTGTGATTTCGTTTGTAATTTCTAAAATATCCATTTTCAACCCCATATAGTATATATATTCTGATTTCTTTTGCTTAGCAAAGTCGTTTGAGCGATGTCCGTCTGTCCGTCCGTGTGAGTGTTGAATCAAGTTTGCCGAGGCAAAGCAGCGTGTAAAACACCTAATTTTTTCATATCATTTGGAACAATGAAGAAAGAGAATTAAAAAATAAAAAAAAAACATTCAGTGAAATAATTGCCACGCCCCCATCTTTACGAGTTGCCGGCTTCTAAAATATTGAATTTTTTTAAAATATAAATATGTGTATCATTTTGAAGCTTTAGAAGAGGTCTTGAGGGAAATTTTTTAAAAACGTTTAACCTATTAAGAGCCGATTTTATATTTACGAAAAATTATATATATATATATATATATATATATATATATATGTAGTGCATAATTTTTTTTAATTTTCTAATTCTCTGTGACCCCAAAATTTCCTTTTTTGATTGAAGTCACTTCACTAAACTAGATTTACACAGATGGTGAATATAGCACTGTTACTTGTTTTTATATGGTTCGTTCCGCCTTAATTTCAAACAATGTTAAAGACAGTGTGGCCAGAGAAAGAAAGAAATTAAAGAAATAACGAAATTAAATAAAGAAAAACTTATAAAAAAATATCAGTCCGATGATTCTTATGAGTATTTAAATCAGGCCTCAATACTAATATTTAGGCTGGGAAAAGTGCATGCTCTCGTCATTCAATAAAATAAGTTGCAGTAGGATTTTTTTAAATAAATCTATTTGACTTTTTTCTTTTAAAGATTGAGCTTCGATAAATAGTACTTTAATTATTTTAAAAATACTGTTATTAAAGCCAAGCTTATTTAAAGACTCAAGCTTATTTGCTTAAAACTACAACATTAAATAACTGACAATTGCGAAACTTCTTTAAGAAAATTGCAAGGCTACCAGTTATAGCAAGCTAGTTGTCAAATTTTTAAAGCGAAATAACTAAAGTTGCTAATGATGTTCGCAAGTTTGAAAAGAATACTTAGTTTTCCAAACGAAATGCAGCTCATATTATTTCACATTTTGAAAAATTTTTGACAGAAACAGTTGCTGTCTCTAAACAAGAATCAAGTAAAATTTCTTGATTTCTAACTAATAGAACAGAGTAAAATTTCGGTAATGTTATTTTATTTTTGTTATTTTTTATTTTAAACTAACTTCTATGTGGGTTTTAAAAGCATATGCAAGTTATCTTTGTTATTAAAATTAAGAAATATTTTTAACTCAATTAATGTAACAAGTACTTTATATTATATTACTTTATTTCGTGTTTGTACCGAAAGTTACGAAAATTTGGTAAAAAACAACAAAACTATACATGTTTCGTGGAGCGCAAAAAATGTAAAAAATGTAACCAAACGGCAACACTGTTCATATTGTCAAAACTACATATGAAAAAAAAACAAACGCATCCACAACCGTGATTATTATTTGACAGATCTAAAAATGATGTAACGTACAAAATTGGTTGGTCTCAAAAACATCCAAAATGAAAAAAAGATTTGAAAGGAAGTTACTGGGGTAAGTTACGTTAGGCAGTTTAATTGGCCCCTTTGTGTTACTTGATGTCAGCGGGTGAGTGAAGAAACAGAGAGAGAAGAGTAAAGCAGGATATTGAAAAGAAATTAAAATAAGCAGAAGAGAAGTTAGGAGGATTCAAACTTAATTTTTTACTGGTTTTAGAATAAAGTACAGATGGACTGAAATTTTGTATTTTTATATTTACGTTTTTTTTTTATTTTAGTTTTGTTTTATAAGTGAATTTGTTGCTTTGATACTTTCCCTAAAATATATGTACATAAGCTCACAATATATTTAAAAATATATTTAAAAATTTAAAAAAATTCATAATGTAACTTTTCCAAAAAAAGTAACTTTTGTGAAGGAAAAGCGTACCTCTTTCTTGTCTTACCCTGGACACACTTATTTGATTGGCTTTATACTACAATTAATATTTTTCCGTTGTTCGCATCTCCGATGGTATGCTCGGGCTCATTAAATGCAATAACAGCTGTTATATGAAGATTGTATGATCTTTTCGTAACAATATTTTGTTTATTTTCAACATTTGGAAGAATTAAGGTACATTTAGCCGACCGTAAATGTAGAAATGTAAATGTAGATGTGTCAGCTGATCATTTTTGATATACGAAAAGCTATGCAAATGCTAAGCCGACTGAAATGTCACTTAGCCGTAACGATTGAACCTGCTGAAAATAGAATTTCAATACAAAGTTAAGTGACAGATGTAGTCAGTGATGGTAAATACTATCATAAATTGAAGTGAAGTACAATACACCTTTTCAAGTACTTATTTGTGCTTATTTACTTAAACTTTTCAGTTGTTAAATTTTATGACAAAAAATATAATTTAAATAAATTATGAAGTTTTCTTTTCTAAATTAAATATGTTATACATGCAATGTTTTGTATAATTGTTAGGCTTAATATAATATATGCAAATGTTATATTTTTCATTATTACAATACAACATCATTTTTAGTACGATTGAAATATTTACGTACTTTTTACACAAAATTGCAAAGTGGCCAGCATTGGTTTGAACAGCTGTGTGTTTTTATTTATTTATAACCTGAAATATAGAAAAAAATAATAGACGAAAAAAAAAAATAATGATTCTTGTTCAGGAGAATGAATGCCTTTACAATAAACATTCTCTAGGATATAAGAATCCAGAAAAAAATGACAAAACTTTACATAAACGCAAGAAGTTTAAACTAATAAACAAATCTTCGGTATCAATTCCAATTTAAAAGCACACACGAAATAAAAAATAAGACAAAACACAACACAGTTTTATTTTATTTTTTGCTTATGTCAAAAACACATGACACGTTTTTACACATTCTATAAGCACAACTACATTTACATTTACTGTACAGATACATTTACTTTACATTTACGACTTCAAAGGTCGGCTAAATGTACCTTTATTAATATTTTGTGAATGTTAGGTGTCTTTGTTAAATTTTTGGTTTTTGGTGAAACTAGGATTTTTTTTATTTTAGGTCTAAGGAATATAAAATTCAACAATATCTCACAACTGACTTTCCCAAAAAATACCTTTTTTGGGTCTTCGAAAATAATAGTTCGATTTTATAACTTTTTGTTATTTGGTTTATACAAAAATGTACAGTTATTTATAAGTTGCGGACAATTACAGTTAGACGACCCGAACTCAAACGACTATTTACAGTGTTATCCAGTTGTGTTTAAAAAGATTAGTGCTCTAATTTAAAATGACAAATTTTTGGCATTTTCTGCAATAATATCCTTTTAACTTCGTTTTGAAACAAACAAGGAAGCATTAAAGAAGATAACAACTTCTGGTAATTTGTAATTTTTTGTGTTCTCAAATAAGTATATATCTTTCTAAAATTGCGATTTTTACGTGCGTTGGCTTTGTTTTGTTACAATTTTTTTTTATTTATTTATTTATTTATTTTTTTAAAACTTTAAGTCATAGTTTTGTAAATTTCTGATTTCTTGTTAATTTAAAATATATGTATGTACATATGTTTGCATGTGCATACAGTGCCGAAAAAATAATAGGATTTTTTTTTTGTAGTAAGTGGACAATATTTTATAAACGGATGTGTTAAAAATTGTTTTATATTGTGCAAAAGGTTTTCCTTTATGTATTAGAGGTTCTGCGAATGTAGAATATGATCCATGAGTCACGTTAAAGACCAAGCATAATGCTCTGAATATGCTTTTAATATTGCGCAGAGGAACCAATTTATTTAACGTTCACATTTTTAAAAATGTAGTGCTGCTTTTTATAGAAGAAGAAATTTTTTTGTTTTAAGTCTTTCAACAAGACAACGACTAAAAAAAATTGGAGCAGAAAAAAAGGTGGTCAGTAATTTAAATTCGCCTAACTTAACCCTGATCGAGAAACTTTAAGCTGACGCCAAGAAAAATCTTTATGAACAAAAACCTACTAGTATCAAAAGAACTTTGGGCTGTAATTAAGGAGTCATGAATAAGAATTCCTAAAAAAAGATGTGAAGACTTGGTTGGCAACATGCCAATGCGTTGCTCCTTCGTTATTTCTAATAAAAGCACTACAACAAAATAATTAAGGGACATATTTTTCTTTAGTATGTATTTTAAATGTTGCTACATTTTATTTAGATTAATCTGAAAAATTCTATTATTTTTACCGACAAAGCTTCGACTGTTCAGCATACTTTCTAATTTATTTCAATAAACGTTAATAAATGTCATAGAGATCTTTCTGACGTGGCCCTAATTTTCTCTTTTTCAATTATCTATTTATAGAATAATTAGAATCCGAATATGAATTAGGTTCAAATAATGTGGCAAATTCCGAAGCGAATATAAAAAGCATGTAAGGAATAAAATACATTTTTAAGGATATAAGTGTTTTGATTTATTTCGAAAATCCTGGTTCTTGTTAAACATAAATTTATTTAAAATAATCTTGGATTGAAATTTTTATCGGAAATCTTGATTTCATGTGATCCTTCCTTAACAAAGGAAAAAAAATTAAGAAAAATTCAGGTGGGGAAAAAATATTGGGTGAGAAAACGCAACGTTTTTTTAATATATAGATTGAAAGAAATTTCTTCAATCATCTCCAAACAAGCACACAAAAAAACTGTATTCATTTTAATTAAAAAAGGCTCTTTATGCAAATGCATATTGGTACTTACTCTTCCATAGCGTTGGCAAGTAAAAGGATTTGCACGAAGCAAATAGCGAGACGAAACGTCAAACTCATCTCTCAGACGTTAATTAATAAATTTTAATTAAACTAGAAACAAAATATTAAACACTTAAATCAATTTAATTTTTTCCTTGATTTTTTCTCACTATTAAACTAAGAAAGATTTTCACGTTTAAAAAACGAATGATGACTGAACACAAACTGTTGATGGTTCCTTAAATATATACTTTTTGTTAAATATAAATTTATACTGAATATTTTTCTATTCTCAGCAACTGTTAAGGAAAGTAAAGCAAAAGTAAAATAAACACACTACAAATCAACTCAATCATAAAAACAAAAACAGTAACTTCTACATATTAGATTCTCACTATTCAAGCATTTATCTTTTTGCTTTTTGTTAACAACAGAAACATTATTTATATTTAAAATTTATGAATGTACAAAAATTTTGACTACGTTAAAATAGTCACGTTGTGGTTATGTTTTATTCAGCCAAATTACGGTTGTCCAAAACGACATTCGAGAAGGGTCATAGTCGTTGTCGTTAGTAATTTTTTGTTTTTGGTATTATGTAAAATTTTCGACAGTAAAATATTTTGAAATAGAACAAAAAATAAATTTTATTAATTGTTTTTTGCAGTAGCTTTTATGCGATAAATTATCCCTTAAAAATAACAATAAATAATTAAGAGTGTTATATTCTTATATACCCTTCATCACCTATGTAAATCTAGTTTAGTGAAGTAACTCCAATCAAAAAAGCAAATATAAGGGTGACAGAGAATTAAAAAAAAATTGTTACTGCATATATATAATTTTACATAAAATGATATCGGCTCTTATTGGGTTAAGCTTTAAAAATTTTTTTTTGTATTTTTTAAAGATCTCTTTAAAAGCTTTTAAATGATAACCATATTAATATTTTAAAAAATTTGAAAATTTCAGAGCCCCGTAACTTAGAAAATATGGGCGATCGCCAATTTTTTCACTTGATGGTTTTTTCTTATTTTTTAATTTCTATCACCCCGTATATTTATTTTTTCGATTGGAGTTACTTCATTGTTCCAAATGTCATGAAAAAATTAGAGGAAGGCTGCCTTGAAGGCCATGAACCGATCATGCTAATCTCCAAAAGCACCTTTTTCGACACTATATCTGACCGACAGACATATTTATTTTATTTTTCTGGAAGCCAGTTTGCCGTGGCTCTAACACATATATCAAACCATGATCACGTTAGGTATTAAAACGCGAAACAAAACAGTGATTTAAAATCTCCTTGACTGGTAACGACGTTCCTCGTTCATCATCTCTAATTTCAAATATATAATGACAAGGACGAGTTTAGAAAGCCATTCAATATTTTTGTTAACAATAATACATCTTAAGAAAAAAACTCAAGTTCAGTACAAAAACTACAAAAAAACAGCACCATGTCATTTCTGTTTGAACTTTCGATTAAACGTTGAATATGATGTCATTTGCTATTTTTTACAATTCGGTTAGTATTTTCTTAAGTTTTAATTGATGCAATGCTGCTGAGTCAATTTAGAAATGTATTCCGTTCTTCTAAATTGTTAAAATTAATTTTTGTGTCCATGCAAAACATATTCATAAAATAAATATTAATGCAGTTCCTAATAACAAAAAACTAATAAAGATTAGAGGGGCCTTTATAAAAAAAGAATGGTTCTTACGACCAAAGTATCTAAAAAAGTGAAAATCCATAAATTAAAAGTTTACCCTATACCAAAAATTTGATTATGGTCTAAAAGGCTGTGTAGGTTTTACGTACACAGTACAGCAACAGGTAACAAAACTATAAGCAACAGAGCGTCCCACACAAGTATCGCTTGCGTCCGAACCATAACAAATTCTTAGAATTACTACCGCTACGTACGGCCTCCAAAACTATGCAAGACTTGAAAATAATACTTGGTGATCACATCCGATTCTTTTTTGCAACATTTTTTATAAATTAATATCTTATCGGTTTCAGGCTTTTTAAGAGTAAGAATTACCTAAGCCACTGTGAAAAGAAGTAAAGAATATATTTAAATAATAAAAATTAAGCGGTTTCTATAATGAGGACATGATTTTGACATCTTAAAAGTCAGATTCTTAAAATTTGCAGGCAAATTTTTTAGTATTTGTTAACATTTATTTAGGGTTTGGAAATAGAAAAAAATGTATTCATAATTGATTTTGGTACTCCTTCTCTAAAAATTTCCAAAACATTTTAGAAAAATGAGACTTTATCTGCGTTAAGATTATAATTTTCCGTTTCTTATTAAAAAAAAAAAAAAAACAAAGGTGGCACATGCAATGATCCCAAATTAATAAAAATTATTTTTTGTACAACTTCTTTATTCTGTGGATTAATTTTGTAATTACCTTCCATAATGCTTTATCTTGTTTAGGAAAAAATTGTATTTGAGCTAAATTAAATTTTATTTTTATTACTCCTTAAGCTATAAGTATACTATATATATAAAATCTGTTTATTATTTTTTATAATTCACCTTTTTTGTGGTTGCTATTTTAATGATAACGAATATCACTTTATTGCCATGTTTTTAAGTGATACTGAAAATTACTAACCATAAAAAAGTTGTTGAAAACTCTTTGGAGACGTAATACGCCAATAAGGAACAAAATTGAAATATAAAATTTTCAATTTGCGAATAAAATTAGTAGGAGGATCAGCAGCGACTGAGCCTGTTTTTAAAGATATTTCTACTAAAACTCCGTCTTATGTTTGTTGATTTTTTTTTAAAACGTGCTTGATTCCTTCAGATATAAATAAACTGAACTGCGAGGAAAGCATATCCATATGCCCATTTCACTACTGCTCATCTAGCTCATATGAATGGTTCCCAATGGGATCCCTTATGTAGAAAAATGAAAGAAAAAATTGAAAATAGTTACTGAATGTTTGCTGCGTTTTTGTATAAAACATTTTGGAGTTGTTATTTTATTTTTCTCTTATTATTTCAATGGAATTCCCATTTAATTAGTTTGGCTTTTGATATAAGATATATGATATATGAGCAGTAAATATATGCAGTAAGGATATTCTTTCCCCGCAGTAATATATTTCAGTTTGTAGTTTTAAATAAAAAATATTTCATTAGAATATTTTTTGAAAATTTTAATGTTGTTTTAATTAGTAATCGATATGGAATACAAAATACCTATTTTTGGAATTTTTGTCTGTCTGTCTGTGTTCGCATCGCGTAAAAACTAATTGATTTCAATGTAGAATAATTCGTTTCGTAAATATGAGTCATTTCGTAGAGAAAATTGAGATTAGAGTATAAAAGCACCCAATTTTACCGGTATAAGTCACAACAAAAGCTGTATGCTCATTTTCTTGTAAATGGAAAATTTTTTTAACAATTTCTCCAGAACTCGTGCATAAATAATAAAACAACTCAGTTTTATTACGTGTTTTTGAAGTATAATTGGCAGATCGTACAACTTTTATATAAAGGGTGTTTCGATATGGTTCCTTATAATAAATGACAAAAAATAAAAAATTTGGATATTAACGGGTGTGCCTAAGTGGAACGAATTTGGCTTATATGGCTTGATACTTTGAACCGTATGAGACAGACATTCGAACATTTTTAACGCTTAAGTAGAGGTGGTAGTAAATTTTACACAGTTTTTCTAATTACTACTTCTAGTGATTATATATTATAATAGTTTCAAACTTTGTTTATTTAACCTGTATTACTTCTCAATTAAATAAAATAAACAAACCAAAAATTAAAAAGTTTAGATTGGTTTAAAAAACTTGCTATTTATTTCACAAGAGTTTTTTATATAAACAAAAAATGGATAAGTTCTGGTGTTTTGCCCGCTGCTTCGAAAGACATGGACCGATTGTGCTGACTACCAATAACAGCTCTTTTGACACTAGGTCTGATCGATTGGCATATCTAAATTTTCTCTATTTGATCTAGTACAATTTTTAACTTATTGTGATGAAGGGTATTAAAACTATATCTGATCGATTGACATATTTATTTATTTATTTTTTTTTTGTGAAATTATCACTAACACAGACGGACATCGCTCAATCGACTTCGCTATTCATAAGAAGTCAGAAAATGTATACTTTATGGGGTCGGAATTGGATATTGTAGAAATTACACACGGAATAACAAACTTAAATATACCCTTTTTCCACTTTTTGTGGTGAAGGGTATACAAAGGGTAATTACGGATCTTACTTAAATTTAATGAATGTAATGAGGCAAAACAATAGTTATGTTAATTGTCATGTTTTTTGTACAGTTATTGGCTCATACGCCAACCATACGTGTTAGGGGCAAAACAATATTAGGTAAATCTTTAAATTGCGCTGTAGAGCAACGTCGATTCTAAATATCATGAAGATAATACGAGATATGATAAAATGTACATTTTAGTCAAAAAGAGTATGGTCAAGTTATATGTATTCCATATCAAAATAATTTTTTAAATGGCTATTCGGCCACAACAACTCTCTGGTGACGATGTGTTACTATATGCTTATAAGATTAGAAAAATATGAAAAATTAACAATTAAAGTATGATCTCATATGGACGTGGCCTTGAGAAAACAATAGACGTACCCTGAAAGTAATAAAGAGAGTGTAAAAATATATCCGCTACTAACAAATTAAAAAAATAATTAAAATTTAAGAGGTGGAATTTGTATTTTTTTCTTTTTTTTTTTTGCGCAGAAAGCGGTGTATTCTTAGCGTCCATCCAGAACGCACACTTGTAACGAGATGTCAGTCATTACGCTGAGGCAGCATTGTTTAGCAAACATGCAGCCAGACTCAAAGGCCCACAATTCATTCGTCTCTATATCAGGCCATTTCTTATCCAACCCAATACCTACATTAATGATAGAATATCAACATAAAACACGCTGCTTAAAATGATTTAACCGCGGAAGGATTTTTAGCCCCTTTAAAAGTCTGTTCATAAAATTCTTTCTAACTGTAAAGTGTAGCATAACCGAATGATGGATTTTGCAACAAATATTTTTAAAGGAACAGTGGAAATGTCTATCTAGCCATCAATTGGAAACGACTTTGAAAGAAATTGTTCAAATTTTTTTCTTAATTATTTGTTTTTGTTTTTCTTAAACATAGTTAAGAAATTGCGTTGCTAATAAAATAATTATTTTTTTAGCAAAAAGTCATAAAAGATCTTAAACTTATAAACTTGAGAGATAGTTAGTGGAGCACTGTTGTTTAACTTTATTTGTTGAACTTAACGAGGAGTATCATTAAAACAAACTTAAATTGTTATCTATGAAACATGCGTAAGTTTGATTTGCATTTATAATAGAAAATTTTTCTGGAATTTAAATATGTTTTGCTGTCTTAAATGTTTAAATTTTTTATCTTTGAAACTTTTTATTCAAAAACAAAAAATAATTTGGTAAATGACCGTTTTTAACAAAGTGCATTATGGACGTCTTATTTTGGGCCACTTTTTCGAGCATTGTTGGCCGAAAGATTTAAAGTAGTCAATTGCTGCTGTTGACTTCAAATGGCCTCATAGCATTTGAATTAAAGATGTCAGATGTCACAACCAAGGGGGATTTTTGGCAACGTAATTTCTGAAATTCAACTTATTGGGAATGATTATTTTAATACGTCGACGGTTGCGGTCGCCGTACGGTACAGCGCGTCTGCCTGGTGTGTATTGAATTAGGTATTTTGTTTATTAACAGAACCGTTGAGACTTATTATGGTACAATTGATTGATGACAGAATTGATGAATGATTTTCAAAATAAAACTGAATGATTTCAAGCATAAATATACTTTGCTTAAGACATTAAAACTACAGCAACTAATTGAATAAATATATTTCCTTAACGAAATAAAAACCATTTGAATCCTTATTGAGACTTTTAATTCCTTTGTAAAAAAAAATTTTATCAACGTTATTATGCTTGATTTCTTTAAATATAAATATTTCATGATTTTCTTATGAAAATAATGATAATGATAATAATGCTTCCTATAAGCAATTAAAAGTACCTTAACGAATTTGATGCATTTTTAAACGTTTTTTTTTTAATGCAAAGAAAAAAAGGGGAAAAACACGGCCAGCTGACTTTCAGTAAATCAGTAAAATATATCATAAGGCCTTTAATTTAATTTAAAATTTTAATACTTTTAATCAGTGAAGGGAAAATATCATTTCGGTATCAACAAATTTTTCTGAGAGTACTTATTTAACCTCAAGAGTAACAAATCGTTTTTAATTTTTTTTTAATTGTTATCAAACAGCAAAAAAATCTTAATGAAAAAGAAAAGTTAACTAAAACCATAAATCAATATATTAAAAGATCATTTTACCTATAAACAAAAAAATTTTAAATTTACTTTGTAATTTTAAAGGTCACCCTAATATTTGCTTTTATGATTGGAGTTACTTCACTAAACTAGATTTACATATGTAGATGGTGAAAGGAATATAAGATTTGGCAAAGCCGAATATAGCACTCTTACTTGTTTGTATTAAGATGTACAATTCTATCAAAAGAAACACAAAAAACGTAACAGCTGGGGCCAAATAGTCGCATTCGTGATCGAGAGGAGTTTCGTATCGAGTTAAATTTCGTGACGTATCGAATAACCGGATTACGGTATTCGATAGCGTTTGAATCGAGTTGCCATTTTCGTAAACTATAAGGGATAAAGGGGAAATGCTAAAACAGATGAATTTAAGAAAATCAATGGTTTTAAATTGTAGACGTATTACTGAGAGTATCAAATGTTACAGAGGAGTAACACGGTATTTTTTCAAATCAAATAGTATCAAAAAAAGTACGATCGTAACAACTTTTCCATCACTGCTTTTAATTCTACCAAACAAAGTAGTGGACATTCTGTCTAAGATTCAGATGTTTGTATCTAACGGTTCAAAAAATACGGCCATTTGGAACAAACTACATTAATTTTGGGAACACCGTATCAAAATAGGTCCCTTGTAAATTTCAGCTGTCTGTCTATAACGGTTCAAAAGTTTGGCCATATACACCAAATTACAAAAAATATTGGGACACCCGTTTATTTCAAAATCAAATTTTATACTTGTTGTTATAGCGGGCTCAGCAATACAAGTTTATTGTAAATATCAAGCGTCTGTCTATAACTGTTAAAAAGTATGGCCATATACATCAAATTAAATTAACTATTTGGGCACCCTTTAAATATTAATACTTGTTACCAAAAGAGCCATAGCAATCGATATTCTGTCCAATTTGCAAGCGTTTCCTATAACGGTTCAAAAAATAGGCCCATATAAGTAAATCTACATCAATTATGGGACACCCTTTAATTTCTAAATTAAAATTATTAACTCACTTACATAGCGGGCTTAGAAATAAAGATCCCTTTTAAATTTCAGCGTCCTATCTATAACTATTCAAAAATTCGGCCACATACATGAAATTACGTCAACTGTTGGGAGACCCTTTAACTTTCAAATCCAAATTTTATACTTGTTTGTTGTAAATATCAAGTTGTTGTAAATATCAAGCGTCAAGTTTGTTGTAAATATCAAGCGTCTGTCTATAACTGTTAAAAAGTATGGCCATATAAAAAATGAACCATCAAATTAAATGAACTATCGGCGCACCCTTTAGTAAATAATTTTAATTATTAAGACTTGTTACTATAACGGCCATAGAAATCGACATTCTGCACAAATTACAAGCGTTTATCTATAACGGGTTAAGAGATAGGCCCGTATAAGTAGATTTTAATCAATAATGTGGCACCCTTTAATTTCTAAATTCAAATTATAAACTCGTTGATATAGCGGACTTAGCAATACAGGTCCCTTTTAGATTTTCATTCTGTCTATAACGGTTCACAAATTTGGTCACGTACTTGAAATTATATTAACTATTGGAACACCCTTTAACTTCCAAATCTAAATTTTATACCTTCTGTTATAGCGGACTTAACAATAGAGGTTCGTTGAATTTCAAACGTCTGTCTAAAACTGCTAAAAATTATGGCCATAAGCTTAAATTTTAATTGACTATTGGGGCACCCTTTAACTTATAATTTTTAATGTTAATTCTTGTTACTATAATGTCCATAGCAATCGACATTCTGTCCAATTTTCAAGCTTTTGTCTATAACGGTTATGGGGACACCCTTTAATTTTTAGATTTATTTTTGTATAGCTTTTTTTTTATTGAGAACTATAGTTATACGCAGTCATTTTAAATTTTACAGAAGTGCCCTTTACAATTCATAATACACTTAAAAAATATGTATGTTGTATGATGACACCCTTTAATTTTTAAAATTAGGAACTGTTTTTAAAACGGGACCAATCTGGAAGCCTAGTCTACCATATTACCAAAAATTTTCAAAATCGGATGCTTAGAACTTATGAAAGTAAACGTAGTAGTATACATGATACTTAATCACAGCAATACTGCTCAAATTTATACTTTCCACAACTTTTTAATTCTCTAGATTAAATGATTATTACCTGCCATTACGTTTTTACCTTAAAATTAAATATCTGAATAATTATATCCAACCTAAAAAAGTTAGCAAAGCAAAAGAATAATTTGTATTTTTATTATTTTTTATGATCAAATTTTTTATGAGGACGTGAGGGTAATGAGAACGAATATAACTTTATTGCCATGTTTTCATTTTTAGGTGCAAAGATTTTTTTTAAATAAGTTAAAGATAAGAATATTTTTTAAGTGATAATACAGAAAATTTAGTTACAAAAAATTTCAAAAATTTATTTAGAGATGACGTGTACTAAATGTACATCAATGTGCAGTCAGCGCTCAACCAACCCAACTGCTTTATTATCATTATAATATCTACATACATCAAATTCACTGCAGTAAACTGTGTAAAAGTGCACGCATCTTCGTCTGTCATAGAATAATGCATCATCCGAATGATTAAATTTGCCGCCATTTAAGTGCAAAAGTGTACCAAACATCTGTAGGTCTGCTGCAAAGGGAATGTTTCCTTGAGAACAGAGGAAAGTCACTTAATTTCGAATAAAAGCAGATATTTTCGAAGATGTACTCAAAATGATTACACAAAATTGTTCAATTGCAACCCTGTGATCATGGTGTCAAAAATTTTCATTTGCGCTAAAATTATTGAAATTTTTTATTTTCAACAGCAAATAATAAGATAAATATAAGCAAAACATTTAGTAAAAGTTCACATAGATTTGTGCTATAAAATCCGCCTGGAGATCTGATGTAAGAAAGTGCAATAATAGATTTTGTAACCAAGTTTACTTTGTGGTGTTTGGACTGGGCGATCGTTTAATCTTTAAGAAGACTGCGGGGGAAGTGGTGTTTTCGATCATCAACTTTTATATAATTTATAAAGTATAAATCTGTAGTGTTCTGTTTTTCTTTTCTTAAAATATAATAAAATTTATTTTAATGCTATATTGTTACTGTATGTATGTATGTACATAAGGATATGAATTTCCTGTTTGCTGTAAGTGGTTAGCTGTTTATTACGATTGTATTGCCATTGAATATTAGTATTTATATATACAGTTATTCCTAAAAGCATGCTTTAAAAAGTAGAAGTATTGGCAGTAGTTGTATTAGCATTTAACGCAGCTGATATTTCTTAACTACAGCATTCCACTCCCTGTGCCCTGAGTAATGCCTAAAAGTATGATTTAAAAGAATACGCAAGTAAGCAATAAGCGTACGATATCTTTAACATGGTCTGGTGACTTTAGTGAAGTAATTCTAATCAAAAAGACAAATATATGAGGTGATAGAGCATTAAAAAATAAGAAAACAACAATAAATGAAAAAATTTACGATCGACCATATTTTCCGAGTTATAGGTATTTAAAAGTTTCATAGAAAAGTACAACTGTGCACCATATTTTTTAAGATATCAATATGGGTAAAATTTAAAGCTTTGGAAGAGCTCTTTAAGGAAATACTAGAATTTTTTTTAAATGCTTAACCCATTAAGAGCCGATTGCATTTTTATGTAAAATTATATATATGGAGTACCAAAATTTCTTATTTTTTAATTCCGTTTGTAACTTCTACAATATCCATTTCCGACCCCACGAACTATGCAATATATTCTGAGTTCTTATGCATAGCGAATTCGATTGAGCAAAGTCCGTGTGCCGTCCGTGTTAGATTTCAACAAAAATTTGAATACGCCAATCGCGTAGACCTAGTGTCGAAAGAGGTGCTATTGGAAATCAGCAAATTCGATCCATGTCCCTAGACGCAATAGGCAAAACACCTTATTTGTGTTGTTAACAGTGACTTGAAAAAATTAATATAGAAAAAATGGAATTAACTCGTGAACATTTTCGTGCCATCACTTTTTACAACTTTCGACGTGGATTATCACGACTAGAGTGCATTGGTGAACTTAAATCTTTATATGGCGATGAAGCACCATTCTATAGCACTGTGAAAAATTGGTATAATGAACTTAATCGTGGCCGAAGCTCGCTTAAAGACGAATTCCGTGAAGGTCGTCCTAAAACGGCTGTTGTGCCAGAGAACATTGATGCCGTGCGTGAACTCATAATGCAAGATCGACATGCGACATACCGAGAGATAGAGACATCCTTGGACATTTCTTTCCCCAGCATACATTCGATACTGCATGAACACCTGGCCGTAAAAAAGGTTTGTTCTCGTTGGATCCCGCACAACTTGAAAGTCGCTCAAAAAAAGGCTCGTGTCGATTGGTGCAAAGAAATGTTGCAAAAATACGATTGCGGTGCTTCAAAAGACGTTTATAAGATCGTCACAGGTGAAGAATCATGGATCTATGCGTATGAGCCCGAAACGAAACAACAATCGACCGTGTGGGTCTTCAAAGACGAGCAAAATCCAACGAAAGTTGTTCGTAGAAGAAGCACTTCGAAGCAAATGGTCGCCTGTTTCTTCGGCAAAACTGGTCATGTGGCGACTGTTCCGCTCGAGCAACGTAGGACGGTCACTTCTAAGTGGTACACTACAATTTGTTTGCCTGAAGACATCGGAGAAGTTCGAAAAACCAACAAGAGAAGACGAATCATTGTTCACCATGACAATGCGAGCTCTCACACATCGGCTCAAACCAGAGCGTTTTTGACCGGCCAAAACGTCGAATTAATGGGTCATCCGCCGCACAGCCTTGACTTGGCACCTTATGTCTTCTTCTTGTTTCCGCACATCAAGAAAAAAATGCGTGGTCAACGATTTTCGTTGCCAGAAGAAGCTGTTGAAGTGTTCAAAAATCATGTTTTAGAGGTGTCTCAATCGGAGTGGAAAAAGTGCTTCAACAACTGGTTTGAGCGCATGCAAAAGTGTATAAATCATGCTGGAGAATACTTTGAAAACCAATAAAACCATTTTTGATTATAAATACTCGCATTTTCACTATTAGGCCAGAAATATATAGAGTAGCCCTCGTAACTCCAATCACAAAAACAAATATATGGGCCGATAGAGAATTCAAAAATAAGAAAAAATTTCAATTGAAAAAATTTGCGGTCGCTTATATTTTCCGAGCTGTGGGCCTCTGAAATTTTTAAATTTTTTTAAAATATCTTTAAGGATATACTAAAAATTTATTAACATGCTTAACCCATTAAGAACCGATGCCATTTTTATGTAACATTATATATAGTACTACTTAATTTTTTTTCTTTTTTAATTAGAGTTACTTCATTAAACTACTTATATTTACATGTATGGTGAAGGGTATATAAGATTCGGCATATCTGAATATAGCACTCTTACTTGTTTTGTAATGAAATGAATACATCTTTCAAATACTAATAATTTTACTGTTAAATATATCGGCAACAATTAATTCGTACGGCTAACTTAATTCTAAAAAATATTCCGTAACGTCATCTTCGGCTTCGGGTACAGACTTAGCTATTTTACTGGTAATTTCTGTTAGTGCCCTTTATTCGCCAGATGTAATGAAAATCCACAGTTCTTGCAGTTTTGCCTTTGAATCGGAAAGTGAACTCTGAGGCCCATTTCATAATTGCCCATATAGAGTCTGTCGGCTTAACTTCCGGAGTGGATGATGGCTAGTTTTCAATGCTTATTGTTTGTTAAAAAAAGTGGGCTGGAAAGGTCTATTTACCAAATTTACCTGGTAATGTAACGGATGTAATGAAGTCTTCTATAATACTCATTGATCGAGCTGCATTAATAGTTAACGTTGTTTTAAATAAAACAGAGTTGCCCAACAACATGGCAAGTAAAACAGAGAAAAAATTGTACTTTTTCCTTATTTTGGTGGTACTTTTTTGACTTCTTAGATCAAAATAATTCTTGCGAAAAAACCGACTTCAAAACAGATTTTATCTGTCTGCCTACAACAGCTCAAGTGTATGGCCACATGAATTAGGTTACATTAACTTTGGGACACACTTTATACTTTTTCAACTGTTCAATAGTTTGGCAATATACATCAAATTGCAGCAACTATAGGGTCACTCTTTAATTTCCAAATTTAAATTATATAATTGCTGCTGTAGTAGATTTAGCAATCAGGTTCTGTGTTATTTTCAACAGTCTGTCTTCAACGGTTCAACAGTTTGCCCATATACATCAGATTATATAAACCAAATAATTTATAATATAACATTTTTATACTTCTTATTATACCAAATAAAGTAGTGGACATTCTGTCAAAAATTAAGGTGTTTGTATACAACGGTTCAAAAAATACGGCCAAATAGAACAAATTACATTAATTTTGGGACCACCCTTTAATTTCTAAATTCAACTTATAAGCTTCTTGTTATAGCGGACTTGGTAAATTTCAGCTGTCTGTCTATAACGGTTCAAAAGTCCGGCCACATACACCATAACATATCAACTATCAATTAAATAAACAATTGGTGCATCCTTTAATTTATAATTTTAAATATTATCAGGGGCCACCCTTTAATTTTTAAAATTATAAGCGTTATCTATAATATTACCAAAAATTTTCAAAATCGGATCAGAAATCTCTGAGTTCTGGAGGCACAAATATATATAAAAAAGCAACATTCAGCCAATTTGTATAACCTCCTTCTTTTTTTGAAGGAGGTTATACAATTCCTACTAAATAAATCAAAAGAGCATCTGAGCGAAGTTGTTAACCATAAAAGGAGAAAAATCATACTTCATAAAAATATAAAAACATTTTTTATATATGATAAAGGGTGTATAATATGGCAATCTTAGTTGTTTTTTAATTTAAATTATTTTTTTGTTTAGTTTGGTTTTTAGTTTTTTACAATTTATGCTACCACACTAATTAAAATTCGTGGTTATCTCAAAATTCAATGGTGCAATAGGTATTTTAAAGGGCAAGAAGAATATAATACGATAATTTATTGTTCGGAATGTTTTTTATGTTTTTCTTTTATTTTTTTTATTTGTCTTTTTGCTTTGTTAATTCAATGTAGTTCTCATTTCAATTTGGCTATTGGATTCTACATCCACTGATTATTCCCAAGTGGGTTTTAGAAATGCTTATGGCAACCTATGTTCCCAGGAAACTATAGGACAGCCAGTGGAATATTTCTGTATTTTTATATTTCTTTTGGCTCTCATCGAAACAAGTCAAGTGACGGCAATAAAATTTAACAATAATCATCTTGTAGGCAGAAGGAAGCCGTAACGGTGACACAGTTGAGGCACAGAAGGAAAAAAACTATTACTTTTTTTGATTTCTTCAACTAACGTAAGATAACGTATAAAAAAAGTATCTGGTTAATCATAAAAAAACATAGAAGGGGAAAATTACACATTTTTTTATTTGAAGTCGTTTTTTGAGATTTTTATATTTATCTAAATGTTACTCAATTTTTATTTCCTATTACCGTGAAAGACTTATAGGGACTTAAGGTTCGTTTAGACTATGCTATTATTTGTCCAAACACAACAAATAATGGTTTGGGCTAATAGTATGGTATTGTGACTTATATTTGGGCATGTGTTTAGATTGCACTAATATTTGTTTGAATTTTATTTGCACAAATAACAGAAGATTTTGTGTCAGCTATGTTTGGTACAAATATTTGTATACCCTTTTGCACTGCACAAATAATTTTATTTGTCCGGTGTGTATGAACAAACATCTGTTAAATAATGTTGTTATGTTTATGAAATCCATCTGCTAAATAGTATCAAATTGTGTTTGTGAAGCAACGTGAAAAATTATAATGTTTAGTGACAAAGATATTGAAGATTTATTATTAATAACTGCTGGAGCTATGGTACTTTCAAAAACCCAGCAAAAAGAAAAAAAAAAGATCCAGATGAATGTGGGTTCGAGCGTGGGTGCAGCGTCGTAAAAAAGAAAGGATGTTGCAAAAAACTTCTGAAGGAACTAAGTTTTGAAGAACCTTCGCTGCATAAAAACTTCGTGCGCATGGGTTTAAATGACTTCTATTACTTGATACCTTCGCTTTCAGATAAACTATCTAAATTTGTTGTCATAGGTTGCTGCTGGCTAACCTCCGCACGTCCAACAAAAGCCATAGAGTCGAAATATTTACACTTTGTTGCATGTTTGCATCTTGTCCAGATTTGTTTTTTTTTTTTTTTTTTGTTGAGGTAGCCCCGGTACTGAATCTTCAAATTCGACCATTTTGTGAAAACTTCCTCCGCTGTAACATTAAGCATATCGCCAATTTCAGTCCATGCGCTATCCCGCATGGGTTTTTAATGGTAGTCAGCACTTGATGCATTCTAAATGCAAGGATGGCATTCCACTTCGCCGATCAATTTAAATATATTTTCTTCACTCCAATCGTGCGTCGTCCTCTTTCTTTTGGTTTTTTGGCAGATGGTGGCGATTCAATAATTGATGTTGTCCATTTTCTTTCAGAAAAATGTGCTTTATCATAAAGAATTACTAAAAAGCGCTTTTTACTTACCAATCTGTCAAACGAATTGACCAGTTTTGCCATTTTATTTTATTTCATTTTTTATATGTTAAGCACTGTCAAAAATAACTATTGGCAGCCCACGTTTCTACAATTATTTGTCGCTATTTGTTTCGCCAAAAATATTGCGAGAACAAACAAAATATCGAGCCAAATATTTGTAACGACGTACTGACAAAGTGTTTACATTATGCAAAGCTTTATTCACAAACAAAGATTTTTTTAGCCAACAAACAGTCGTAAAATATTTGGTGGCTAACAAATTCGAGTGTTTACACTAGGACAAACAAAATTTTTATGATTTTGCACAAATATTAGCACAGTCTAAACGCACCTTAATACACAACTAAAATGCCCTTGACGTTTTTGCCCGCACACCAGGGTTTCCAGACTTTTTTCTACTGGTATCTCCAATTAGATAAATTTAATCCCCACAAATCAAATCGAAAAGTTCTAAATAAAAATCATATCATTCATTTCATTGCGTAAAGCAATTTTTTTGTTAAAAATGTTTATGGGTAAACATTTGAAGCATTTCTGAAAGTGAAACATAATTGTTACAACAAAATGTATTACTTTTCAAACTTGACATTGACAGGTAAGCGATTCTAATAAAATCAGATGCTGAAAATCTTTAAATTTTGATATCTTCTGGAGTTAAAGATCTAAATTGATTTGATAGATTTCTCACAAGGACGAAAAGTTAGGCCTGTGCAACGCTGAGCACAGTAAGCTAGTTCATAATAAAAATTTTGGTTTTAATTGAGTTCGTTTTTGAAAAAAGGCGAATTCATTTTTCAAATTTACGGAGAGACTTACATACATACATGTGCTAATTTTTTACAATTGAAACTTGTACGTGGCAAAAAAGTAACATATATTTAATAGATAAAAGTAAAATTGGAATAACCAAAAACAAAATCTTTAAAAATCCCCAAAAACACTCTTTTAATCCCTAAAACGCAAAATAAATCCTTAAAAAAATCCTCAATGCCTAAACTGAAATTTTCATTCCCATTTTGAAAATAAAGTCCCCGATTTGGAATTAATCCCCTAAGCTGACAACCCTGCCGCACACAGCAAAAAAGTGGTTTGATGTTGCGTTCAAAATATTTTTACTTTTTAATAAACTTATCAAAGATCATGATTTCAAAATGGTTATAATAGAATTGAGCCTTGCCACATAAATTTTGATTTTATAAACCACTGATATTTTACTAAGATACATATGTTAATTACCGAGGTTAAGTGTTATTACAAAAAAATATTTAGATCAATTTTAATTAGATGTAATGAGAACCGTTCTAGAGAGAAGAGAAGTGTTTTTATATACATATTTTAAAAAATGACAGTAGAGATGAGCGATATTTTTAGTACCTGTGATTAAATCACTGTGATTAAAAAATCACTGGTCACTGCAGTGACTGAGTTGATCAAATAACGGTTCCGTGTAAGAAAGTTCTTTTATATTTGCACACATACAAACTTAACTTTAATTTTACCTTGTGAAAGAGAAATATAAGTACTTTGGACTCTTTCATTCTTTCATATGTATATCAAAGCAGCTTCTTTGCTGTGTAGCTTTTTCTTGCTTCTATGTTGTGTGCTTTTTTATTTGAACCTATAATCCATTAGTGTTCCGAATTCTATATTTCTAGGCAAATTTAATTGCACCTACTTTTAATGTAGAAATCAAAATACCTTTTTCCTTATGATTACTGTTTGCATAAAATATTATTTAGTGTTTTATACTTCCTATATAAAAGTTAATGTTTAAATAAAAAAAAATCGCAAACGGTGATCACGGTAACTATTTGAAAGAACGGTGATTTGAAAATCACGTTTACTGGTAACGATGTTCCTCAAAAATCACGGGATCACTCATCCCTACCGCCCAGCAAAAAATTTTTGAAAAGGTAATTGAGTGTGGAATTAAGCATTTTTAGCTGAAGTTCTTCCCAACTAGATTGCCAACTTAATGATTTTAACAAGGCATGAGACTTTTATAATCAATTACTGAGAATCGATTACGTTAATTATTGTAGGAAATAATGAGTACCGTTAGTACGGTAGTCTCTTTTAACATAAAGAACTAGTTCCATTACTACTTCCTTTTTTGCGCACTAATGTAATGTGTTTTGTAAGCGAGTAACAAAATATGGCAACCACAAAAGTAAGTCATTATATGGCAAGTACTTTTTAAGGTTTCTAGATTAGATAATAATATTGGATTGTATCTAGTAGATTATCGCACACCCAAACACTGTCATAATTCATTAGGAAGTTTGATCGATTTAATTATTTTTCTTCTGGGATCAACTGCCGAGGTCTAACGATAAAGTCAAGTTTCTTCTAAGAAAACGCATTAAGCCTCCTCACGTTCGGAAACAAACAAATAAACTTAAAGCAATCCATACATCTGCTAACAGAGAACTAACAAAAAGTATTCATTCGGTAAAACTGAGTATTCCAACAACAAAAATTTCATGCGCAATTGACTTCAAAGCAAAATGTAAGGACAGACGAAAAATTGGTATTGGACGTAAAAAATTGTCCATAAATATTTCTTTTCTAAAGATTAACGTTTACAATGAAAATCCGTGGAGTAGACCAGCTTGAAGTGCTGGTCTAAGATTATCTTCTTTATTATTACACTTATTCAATAATATTTATACGAAATCGATTTTTCCAAAAGTGTGGAAAAAAAACGAAAAATTCCTAACCCCAAAAAGCAATAATGAATTTCGCCCGTTATATATCATTAAGTTTTTGTATAAGGTATTCAAAAATACTATTTGCAAACAAGTGAACAATTTTCTGTCTAGTAAGAATTTGATTTCCTACAAACAATCTTTTTTCAGGAATGGCAGAAGTTGCGTAACAGCTGTAGCAGATGTAATCGAGGATCTTAGGTTATAACTCGACATTAACATCGTGGCATTTTTGGTTCTTAATCACAGTAAGATATTCGATACAGTTAATCATAAAAAGACTTTAAGAACTATTTTTTCCACGAACGGCATGCAATCAATCACTTATTTGACATTGATATTAGCTATAAATGTATAACTATAGCTACATTAAAAATATTGCTCTATCTATAAATAGGAGAAAAATAAAAGCTTCGTAATATTTAAAGGTTACAAATTATCCAATCGAAGACAAAATTTACTTTCCTCTCAAAATCTAGGAGAACTTTTGACACTTATCAAATAAATATTAATTATAATTCTTTTGAGTATATAATATCAGCAACTGACTTATCGCCTTTTTTATTTGAGAAATCTACGCTAATTGTTACTTTATGGACTTCAGTAAGCTCAAAGTTGCATATAATAATGTTGCATGGTTTATATTCCTGAAGGGTCGGCGTGATCATATTTCCTCACAATCAAACATGATTTTTAAAATGACATTTAAGGATCTTCTATAATACCAATGCCTCACTTTTCTGCACAAAATTATTATATAGCAACAACCTCCTTATTTTTATGGCCGAATTATTTTTGCTAGGTCTTAAGGTGGCCGCAACATAACTCAACAGATATACAAAAGTTTTTTATATAAGAGACAGTTTCTGATTAATAAAACTAGCCTTTGCAACTCCTTACCCAATAATATACAGAAGGTAGGCACGAAAATTTATTTAAAGAGTTGATAATTTTAATTTCTTAAATCTGATTTTCTTTTCGAATATAATGACACTTTAAACTAAACTATTTTTTTTAAGTTATATAACTATCTTATTATATTTTGTATATTACAAATAATTAAAATTAATTATACTAGTCACTGTGTTTTATATTATAGCATTGTTTGCTATGGGAATCTGCTCCGAATACGCAAGAAACCGGTTTGAAATCGGTTTGAACACATATGTATATTTCAAACATCTTAAGAATCTTATTTTATTAAGATCGAATTATATTTATAAAATTAAACGTTTTTTATATTGTAATTGTTACAGACGTTAATGTCCGTTTTTTTCCTTTGTCTCTTATCTAGGTCCTAGCTCTGGAAACAGATATAGATATAGACCCATCTATATATTATTAAGTTCGATTAGCCTAGGGTTTGTTAAGATTAACTCAGACGCATAAAAATTCCCGCTTCCTCTTTTGCTCCCATCTAACTGCTATTTAAAAATATAAATTTACTATGAGGGAATATATCTACTCCTGTTTTAAATTTTATTAAAATCGTTTAGCCGTGATTGACGCACAAACAAACATATAAACAATCTTAAAAAGAGGCTTATAATATAAGTATGTACATGAGATTTATCACTAGTTCTGTGGCTTACAATTAAACTTGTTGTGCTGGTAAGAATGTAATAATAATAAAACAAAACACTAGATCTGCTTTCAGAAAAATATTATGGTAAAATGTTAAATTACTGATGCGGAATTTATGCTCGTTTTACGGCATTTTAAGCTGCCGATATCTGGATGCAAATTAGAGGCTACTTTTTTAAGCCCGAAATAAAAAAAAAAACCAAAGAAGTCTGGCGCGACGATGACAAAAATCGAGGCAAATAGCGGGGCAGAAACGAAAAATTTTGGTAGTAGTTTAGCATTTTTTAACAGCTTAACCAAATAAAACTAATTTTGAGACAATAGGTTGCCAAATAGAAACAGTTTGAGCATACAAATTTGTGTGTACTTTTTATATCTTCAAATTGCTTTTATAGTTAAAAAGTCTTTGAGAACATATTGACAACATTCAAAAATTGCGAATCAAGACAATGACCCACTTTTTTTTAACTATTCTAAAAATTTTCCTTAAAACTTTCCCATGATATTATGAAACGAAAATAATGTCAGGTCAACATCTCCCTTAGATTAGAAAGATGAGATTTTCAATTTGAAAATGACACTTTAACAATATTTGACCAAATAAGCACCACCAATCCTTTCCACACACCGTTATGTAGAAGATTGTTGTATAAGAAAGCAAATTAATCGAACTGGCAAAATATGTAACCCAAAAAAGTTATTCGAGTTACGAAGTTTCCATTTTAGGCGGCTCATATGTCGTAATATATTATACCTTGTGTGAAAAAACTCAAACCGGTTTAAAAAAACTAAACGTCTTTAGTTATGCTTAAAATTATAGTGCCAAATGAAGATTTTCTGCCAAAAGTCTAAAAAAAAACAAATTTTAAGGTTTTAATTAATGATTTGGGAATTTTAGAATTCGTTTTGCTTAGAATTGTTTACTTTAACGGGTCTGAACTATCAATACGCACAAAATTTCAAAATATATTCGTAGTTTCTTCGAAAGTTGGGTTCAATTGGTAAACAATAAACATCAGGAAGAATAATCTCGTGTACGCCGTTTAACATAGATGTTCCATTAATTTTAAAAATGTAATCACTGTTTTCTCAAAAAATCAATCTAATGGGAATAAAAATGCTATTTTTCTGAAAGGCACCATTGTAGAGATGACAAATAAACAATTTTTAAAAATTGCTTAATAAATTAGTATTACTACACTTCAAAATTGATATTCAAATTTGAAACTGAATCTTGAAAGGTTAAGGTTATTTTTTTCAATAGTTTTTTTTAAATAGTGAACTTTGCATACGCACTAAATTTTAGAAATTAAAATCAGAATTTTCCTCAGTTTGTTTTTTTGCTTTCGTATCTTAGTTAGACAGGGTATTTTGCAATTTAAAAGATGTCAACGACAATTGCACCACCTTGTAGTTAATTTGTTGAAATTGGACTACGACCTTTAGTTTTGATAGGGTTCTAAAATTTAAAGGGCTTTCAAAAGATGATGTAATATTTATAAATATATTGCGTTTTATTCAACTGTGAAAGCCAACATTTCAAATTAGCGCTGTGTATACATAAGTATGCCCGAAATCGCAGGGTGTCCCGACAGTGACGTGATTTTTATCACGTGGATTTGTTTTCATTAAGTAACCCTCTCCTCGATTTTTAAAGAAGGAAAATTTAAATCATAAAACAAATGCAAGTATAAACGACATGAAATAAAACAAAGAGTGTTCGTCTAGTGACACTATTTTAAAGTACATGGCTTTAGCTTTTCAGTCGTAGCCGACGTAGTAGGTAGACAATAGGATTATACACCAGGTATGTACTAATAAAAAATGTCTTTTCATAAAGGCCGTGATTTTTACATATAATATTTTATTTTTATTTCGTTATAGACAGGCAAATGATATTAATTTTTAGCAACAAATAATTACAACATAAAGTTTAAAATTAAGATATGCCCATATGTATATGGTTCGGAACCCTTTGTGTTTGAATCCACCTCGTACTTTGCTAATTTATTATCAGTTTTCTTTAGGTATTCTTAGTTATTAATATAAAATCTATCATAAATTGTTTTCTTGAATTCTTCTACCTTTTCTTTATCAACAGTAATCTAGACTTCTTTTAACTTATAAAAAGCCTTTTTTAGACTACGTGTTTTTGGATATTCGAACGCAGGAATTTGTTAACTTAGGCGAAATGATTGTATATTATATCATGATCATAGTTTTATACAACATTATGGGCATAATCTCCCATCATTTAACCACGAACTAAGAGCTTTCAAATTTTTTTAATGATTTCCAGCAGCGGAGATTATAAATCGTACAAGAATTAGTGGACACCATTTGTTTATTTCCTTTACAACTTGATGTTCTTATGCTTCTTGACAGCTAAAATTTATTGTCTTTAAATTTATTTTTTTCTTCAGCTCTTATTTTTTAATTACAAACAAGTATTGTATTTTACTGTTGAATTTTTTATAAAAAGAAAAATATATATACAAAAATGAACACATGTAAAAATTAACAACTTATTTGCATTTCCAGGAGTCGAAAATATCGCATAATTTAACGTCAACATCATAGAAAATAGTAGCGCTTTTATTGTTATCGTAATAATCGTAAAGTTGAATGGAAGCTGGTTTTTGCATGGCCACAGCGTAAGATCTCAGGGCTTTTACCGTCAAACAGATTTCACCATTTTTATACAAATAATCGAAATATACAACCAACAATGAACCAGAGTTTTTCAGTTCTGTATTCTATTAAATAAAAAAATATTTTTGTAATTCTCAAGGAGTTTCCATTTTAACAGCACTTACAATCACTCTATCTAACTTTTCCATTTCTTTTAAACTTTCATCGTCTAAAACATAACCCGAGGGTGTAGAGATTTCCAGCAACGCCATATTAGAAATTTTCCCTGGATACAAATAACTGACACACACAAGCATTTCGAAGCCATCACGTTTGGTATCAGTCATATTTGCCTTTATGCTAAAACTCGAGTATTGATCTTTTTGAATTTTGTATGTGTTGTATTGATAGGAAATTTGTACCAAAGCTGGACCATTACCTTTCGCGGTGAATTCAATTAAGTTCGTTTTAGAGGGCAACTGAAAATAAAAGCAGAAACCGAAGTTTGTCCAGATATTTTAATGGTTTTTAAGAATTTCGTTAAGGTCAGGTAAAGAGCTAGAACGAGAAATAATTTATTTAAGAAAATTACTGAATTACTAAAGAGGGACGTAAAGACAAGAGATGTAATAGAAGTACATAACAAAAAAGATGTTAATAACTAATTCTTTAAGTTAAAATTTTTGAAGCATTAGGGTAAGAAAAATTGGTTTTTGACTGAATGCTAGAAACCCTTACATGCCAGTTATTTTAAAGCAGAAAAATCTAAACAATGTAAGCAGCATACTTATTTATAATAACTTAAGTTTTTGTATGAATTACATAAAGGAGTTTTTTTTCTCTGATAAAAATGTTGCAGATGTGTAACGCCTTGTACATATTGATGTTACATAATGTACGTTAAATTTTATATGAGGGTAAGATGGCTACATATTATTAGTAATTATTACTACAGGTAATTGATGTTAACTTTTGTTAATTAACACATAATATTTGTATGAAATTTCTTAAGGTGCCATAACCGTAACCATATAAAACAGCTGTTCAAGCCAACCTTATGGGAAAGATTTTATTTGATTATTGGTGGCATGCCATAATGCCATAGCCTTAAAGGTTACCATACATATCAAATAACTTTTAATTATTTACCATAACCATATACAGCTTAACTATTATATTAAGCTATTAACTGTTTTTTTTTTATTTTGTTCTTATTTTTCGCATTCACTGCATTGTATTGGTGAGAATTTATTTATGTTTTTCGTTGCCTTCTTTTTTAACAACCGGAAACACAAATACGGATTGCTTATGGCCATGGCACCACTATTCCCTGGCAGCTAATATGATTACGTCTATGGCGTTGCGGTGTGGCACGTCTAGTTGAACTCTTATGAAGTGATGAATACGTTTAAAACGCTTACTATATAATTATGAGACTACGTCTTTCGCTAACTATGGCTTTATAGAATTAAATTTTTCCTAGACTATGATCTTCAAAGAATAAATTTTTTGCAGAGTGTGTCTCTTTTAGAAAAAGGATTTCTTAGAACAAATTTATATTATGGCTGTCGTTTTACTGCGACTATGTCCTTTTAAAACAAAATATTTTTTACACTAGGCGTTTTAAAAACTATTTGGTTATTAGTCTACCCTTTCTTAAAGTACGGTTTAAGAAGTCTGGTTATTTCTAGTACTAGGTCTTTCCTAGACTACGTTTATTCCTGATTATGTAATTAGACTGCTACTCTCTTAGGGCATATATTTCTTTGAAAAAGCTTTTTTAAGACTTCTCCTGACTACAGTATTCGTAAACTTCAATTTTCTTGTATTACGTATATCCTAATAGACTTATTCTTAAATTATGTTTTTCTTAGATGGCGCCTTTGTAATAGGAGGTCTTTTTTGGTAGGTTTTTTGTAAACTCTGACTCTCTAAGACTGCGTGATTATTGGACTACGCACTTCTGAACACAAACATGGCACTCCTACTATTTACGCCTCAATCTTAGTTTATTATTTTTTTATTTAAAATATTACACGATTGCATTCTACGACTAATCTTGTTTCCATAGCAAAATATTCTCAAAAAATATTTTCTTTTTAACTAAATCTTATTTTTAACTCTTTTCAACTACATGTTCTTGGTGGCAGGCCTTTTTCGATTATATCAGAAATTGAAGATTACCATATTTGCACTACTTTCAAATTTTTTACTGTAGAAAGTCAATCTTTTCCTTTGGTACAACAATAAATGTAATCGAAGAAGGCGCAATTTTGCCTTATGTGTTTGTAGTCAAAGTACACTGTTCTTTTAAATCAATTCTGAGTGACAGGCAATATCCTAGTTTAAAAATACTTGGACATCGTCATCTGAAGTTACTCAGGTCTTAAATTTATGTCTTCTATGATTACGAGTTTTGCATAATGCAACAGGTTGAAAACTACGTTGTCCTGAAGCAATTATCAGTTTAAAGATTAAAAATTTTTCCAGAAATAAGTTTTCTATTTGTATACCGACAATGAGGCTTTCTTCTCCTTAAATCTCTATTAGTTTTAACGCTCCTTATTTGTTTCCATGCGTAGTTTTCTTCGCTTACTATGACTGTGTGTTAAAAAAATATTTTTATTTATAATATCTCTGATAATAATTTTAGCCATGGGAACCGTGGGTAGAAAGTTTCCCTCCGAAACAAGCAACCTAACTCTAAGAAATTTTTATTAAACTTACCTCAATACTTTGATACAAAAACCCATTGTCCTCAGTCAATTTAATAGTTCCCTTCTTATCGTTTAATACAATATCAACATTCATTCTAGCTGGTTCGTAATCGGCTAATTCGGAAAACTTTAAAAGAGCGTATAAACCAACGATGGTATCTTTAGTGGAAACAAAACCTCCGAGGCTATTACGTTGAGCTATTAGCGATTGAACAATGCGCATTGCGTCATCGACTTTGGTAGATTTCTGATCCAGCAAGGTTAACAAATTGTATGAAGTAATTTTGAGCATCTTTGGCGAATGCATTATACCACAAATACTTGCCGAAATCCTGATCAGGAACAAGGTCAGTTCTAGCTAAGTACTGTAGAATGCTTACCATTGCCTTAGCTTCTTCATGCTTGGCTTTATTTAAGGTGTATACGGCTAATGCCTCGTCAAGAGCCGTATAAAAACTTTTATAATTTTTAGCTATAAAATTTACACCGTCAGCGATTTCTCGAGAGTATTTTTTTGCGTAAGCGGGATTCTCTAGAAAGGCCAATACAACAGCACTTGTTAGCGTTAAAAGGTTTCCATGTTGAGTAGTGCAGCAAACACCCTTTTCGGTAAAAGTTCCATTTTTAGCCTGTTGTTTGCTTAAGTAGGCCAAGCCCTCTTCAATGATTTTTTCAATGACACTGTAAAGTTCTTTAATTTTTGCCAAAAAACGTACGATATAGGCCGTCAACCATGTAGAGTCATTCAAATGCTTTTCCTTAGCATGAAAAGGGCCAAAACTACTGAAGGAACCATCTCTATTACGATAATTTAACATTTTTCGATACCCAGTGTCGATATTGTAACGTAACTTGGCATCAATGGTAGGAGTCAAGCGTTTCGAATTCATCAAGTATTTCATGATCAAATAATTAGACACCAGAAAGGACATAGTTTGTTCACCACAGCCTGTTGGCATACGCACCAAATTGTCTATGTTGTTGAAAACGGGACCCATAATGTCACCCACAACACCGAGTTCGATATGTTGCGAATCGAGTACAAAGTCCTTAGGTAATTCCAATTTTAATGAAGATTTGTATTCAGGTTTCTTGTTCAAAGTGATAAAATAGGCATGATTGACATATTTGGTAATGCCTTCCGGAACTACTTTCATGGGTCTATGTATGGTGTCAATATCAGCTAATGATGAGGCTTTGAAATTCAACATAACATTTCCGATAACTTTGGGCCTTATCAGGAAATATATCGTAGCATTTCCATGAGCTCGAACACGTGCGCGCTTGGTTACTTTCGGTCCAATAATGACATTATTGTAGAAATCGATAATTTCATATTTACCCTCACTGTTGTCTAAGGTTATCTCCATATCTAAATCTTTATGGTAAATGTTATACACCAAGATGGGCACATTAATAATTTCATCTGGAATATAAAATAAATTAAATATTTAAACTAGAAATATATACAGCAACCGTACCTCTTTTAACTGAGTATGGCAAACGTACTGGTAAGAAGGTCGTCAAATCTTGATCACTGCTAATAAAAGTTATTAAAAAATTTAAGGAAAAAGATAATTTTTTTGATGTATAAACTACGTAATATTTTTAAATGTTCGTAATATAGATATATAAAACAAAAAAATAATTAACTTTAAAAAATTACAAAAATATTTATATTTCTTATTTTTTAATTATACATACATAAAGACAACTGTTCAAATACTTAAAAATCAGGACACTTATAGCACAAGCAGTAACTGATTTTTTCAAAAATTTAAATTCCCTAATAATGTCATCAAAAAAGTTGGACTTTTATTCTTAATATGATGTCGATATATTTGAAGGTTTTCATTGATTTATGGCGGCAAATAAAATCCTATGTTCATTTTGTTTGGTAAAGTGTCTCGCTCTGTGTAATATATGTAACAATAACATATTTTGTTCTCGTTTTTCTTTGATTAGTTTTGCATTTTATAGTTTTACAAACACTTTAATTTGAGCATTTTGGTCAATAAATAAATATCATATTGTAAGTTTATACATTGTTGTTGTAATCAGTAAATTTTGTGCGTACAGTGGTTAATATATTTGATGAAGATGCCAAACGGAGGTTTGTGAAATATGGAAAAATAAAATATATGTTACAACAAGGACCTTCAAGCTCAAAAATTATTTAAAACTACATAGGAATTAAAGAAAAAGGTCGACCAAACTTAGTGAATATTATATAAATATATTTTATTTAACTTTTTCCGTTTGTGTTTTTTTAGTTTATCCACAGAAAGTGGAAAAAGGGTATAACTAAGTTTGTGATTTCGTTTGTAATATTTAAAATATCCATTTTCGACCCAATATAGTATATAAATTCTGAGTCGATTAAGCGATATGCGACTGTCCGTCCGTGTTAGTGTTGAATCAAGTTGGCCGAAGCACTAAATCAGAAAATTCTATTGGAAATCAGCATGATCGGTCTATATCCTTCGAAGCAGCGTGTAAAAATAAGAAAAAAACATTCAGTGCAATAATTGCCCCGCCCCGAGTTACGGGTTTCTGAAATTTTCTAATTTTTTAAAATAACAATATGGGATTCATTTTAAAGCTTTTAAAGAGATCTTTAAGGAAATTCTAAAATTTTTTTTAAAAATGTTTAACCCACTAAGAGCCGATGTCATTTTTTTGAATTCTCTGTCACCCCAAAATTTTAATTTTTAATTGGAGTCACTCACTAAACTAGATTTACACGGATGGTGAACGGTAAATAAGATTCGGCATAACCGAATATAGCATTCTTACTTGTCTTTATATGGTTCGCTCCGCTTTAATTTAAAACAATGTTAAAGACAGTGTTGCCAGAGAAAGACAGGCAAAAGTTACACTTTTCCTTGAAAAAAGTTACGTTTTTTCATTAAAAGTTACATTTTAAAATTTTCCTTAAATAAATAGAAATTTAACGTAATTTTTGTAAAATATAGTTAATACTTGTATTCCATATTTCAGCGAAAATAACAAACAGCAAATTCATTTACTGAACAAAAACAAAACGAAAATAAAAAATAGAAAAACTTATTTATAAAATTTCAGCCCGAGGATACTCATTAGTATTTAAATCAGGACTCAATACTAATATTCCGGGTGGGAAAAGTGCATGCTCTCGTCACTCAAAAAAATAAGTTAAAGTAGGATTTTTTAAAATAAATCCGTTTGACTTTTTTCTTTCAAAGATTGAGCTTCGATAAATCAGGTACTTTAATTATTTCAAAAGTACTCTTATTAAAGACAAACTTGAGTCTTACTTGCTTAAAACTATACAACATTAAATTACTGACAATTATGGCACTTCTTTAAGAAAATTAAAAGACTACCACTAGAAAGTTGTCAAATTTTTTGAGCGGAATAACTAAAGTTGCTAATGATGTTCGCAAATTTGAAAAGAATACTTAGTTCTCCGAACGAAATGCAGCTCATATTATTTCACAGTTGGGAAAAATTATTGACAGAAACAGTTGCTGTCTCTAAACATGAATCAAGAAAAAATTTTTGATTTTTCACTAATAGAACAGGGTAAAATTTCAGCAACGTTATTTTATTTTTATTATATTTTTATTTTAAACTAACTTTTATGTGGGATTTATAAAGCATATCCAAGTAATCTTTGTTATTAAAATCGAATTGATATGTTAAGAAATGTTCTTAAGTCAAATAATGTAACAAGTACTTTATATTATATTACTTTATTTCGTGTCTGTACCAAAAGTTACGAAAATTTGGCAAAAAATGTAACCAAACAGCAACACTGTTTATATTGTCAAAACTTCATATGAAAAAAAAAAAACAAATGCATCCACAACCATGAGTTTGTATTTCTACTCTAAAGTAGGATTTTTTTTAATAAATTCTTTTCTTTCAATGAAAAAGGTTAATTCTTTAAAAGATTGGGCTTCCATAGAATTTACTACTTTAATGATTTTAAAAATTCCGTTATCAAAGACAAATTTGAATCTTATTTGCTTAAAATTTCAACATTAGCTTACATTTTTTTCGTAATATCATCCGGCACTTCTTCAAGAAAATTTAAGAAACATCTCTCTTCTAAATCGAGGTATTGGTATGGTACCACTAGCAAGTTGCCAAGTTTTTCAATCGAAATAATTAAAGTTTCTAATAGTGTTCGAAATTTGAACAGAATACTTAGTTTTCCGCACGAAATGCAGTTCTTATTATTTGACAGATGGGAAAATTTGTTGAGAGAAACATTTTGCTGTTTCTAAAAATGAAGCAAGAAACATTTCGTGATTTTTTACTAATAGAAGAGAGTAAAACTTCAGCAACGTTATTTTTTATTTCAAACTAGTTTTTTACGTGAGATTCTAAAAGCATTCTGCAGAAACCCTGGTTATAAAAATCGAATTGATATGTTAAGAAAGGTTGATACATTAAGAGAATTTCATACCTCAAATAATAAAACAAGTTCTTTTCCAGTGATATTAGTTTATTTCGGTTGTGTAACAAAAGTTACGACAATTTGACCAAATATAACAAAATTGCACATGTAACGTACAGCCTTCAAAAGTTACAAAAACGGTAACACTGGTTAAAGAGTAGCTTAAACCATCATTTAAACAAGTTTTTTTTGTAATATATATGGTATATTTTATTAGTTTTGCAACAAGATACATATTTTAATATTTGTTTAGTTTTTATTAGGGTTCAGAAAATACAAACATTTTTTTAAATATCACTTATGTGTGTCTTTAAATTTTGTTTGTTTCCGATCGTGTGAGTGTGTGCTATTTTTCAATATTGGGTTGTCACGCGAATACATGTCGTGTACGGAAAAAACAAACATAGTGCATCTATTTGAAGTTCGTATAAGTGCATCGAACACACGATTGATGTACGTTACACAGAATTGCTTTAAAAGGAAGTTACGCTGGTAGGTTAGGCAGGCAGCCGTGTTGCCACAACCCACTTGGGTCCATTGATTGGCTCCTTTGTGTTACCTGCCGTCAGAGGGCGAGTGAAGAAACAGAGAGAGAAGAGTAAAGCAGGATATAGAAAAAGAAATGAAAATAAGGAGAATAGGAGTTGGGAGCATTCAAACTTAATTTTTTACTGGTTTTAAAATAAAGTGACTTGACTATCAATATGAATTTCTCTAAAACATTATAAAAATTTTTATAATTAATTAAACTGTTGCAAATAAAAATGCCTATTGTTAAAACCAAATTTATTTAAAACAAGTAAGAGTGCTATATTCGGCAATGCCGAATCTTATATACCCTTCACCAGATATGTAAATCTAGTTTAATGAAGTAATTTCAATTAAAGAAGCAAATATTGTGTTGACAGAGAATTAAAAAAAAATTAAATACTGCATATATACAATTTTACACAAAAATGCCATCGGCTCTTAATGGATTAAGCATTAAAAAAATTTTGTTTTTCCTTAAAGATCTCTTAAAAACCTTTAAAATGAAATTCATAAAAATCATTTTTAAAATTTTTACGTAGAATTACTTCAAAGACCACTTTGTACTGCTATGTCCGCTGTAACAAGCCTTAAAAACAAAATGGGAAATTAAATGGTGGCCAATGCATTGTACGATACCCTTCAACTTTCCTATTTCAAAAAAACAATACTTGTATGAATATCAGGTCACTTTCGGTACACCCTTTTATTTTTAGAAAAAGGCGATATTTTAACGCTACACCACTGTGCTTCTTCGTCGAGAAACGAAATACTTGATATCACTCAACGCACCCATCCAATCCAGACCAATTTATCCTGTGTCTCCGACAAAGACTCTAACTCATAATATGCTTTTCTTTGTTTACTAGGTTAGGCCATCCTCTCCACGCTAACAGCTTGAGATCTTTTTCTTTATTATAGAAGCTCCTGGACCATTGTCTCTTTGAACTTATCTGCTGCCATGGCTTCGCAAAATAATTGGTTCTGTTTTCTTTTTTTTTTGAAATCTGAATTTTAAAAATGGCAGGAGTATATAACCATAGCGCCAGGGTATCTCAAAAGTTTTCAGATATAAACAGTCTCTCCAGGAACTGCACATCGACCTATACCTTCGTATAAAAAGTGATAAATCCTAAACAGGATATTGAAGTATTAATAATTATATTTTTTTACTATTTGTTAACACGATGGCATTTTTATAAAAGCCAGTTGAAGAAAATCGTGCGCGTTGCGTCTTTGATTATAACCTCACTTTTTTGAAAAAGGAAAATCTGCTCGCACACAGATGTTCCTCTTCGAGTTAAAGTAATAAACTTCGGGAGGTTTGTATAGCTGTTTCTCATTTGATTTAGTGTTGCCGTTTGGTTATATTTTTTACATTTTTCGTAACTTTCGAAGGCTTTACGTTACATGTTAAATTTTGTTAAACTTGGTTAAATTTTCGTATCTTTTGACGAAGAACCCACAAATTAAAGTAATATTATTGAAAAAGTACTTGTTTCGTTACTTGAAACAAAAACTATCCTTCTCTGTTAGCCGATTTTATTAACATAACTAACAAAGACTAAAAATTCTGCCACAATTCTATTTAAAAAAATAGTTCAAAAAAAGCAAAGAAGTAATGTTTCTGAAGTTGTACTCTATTCAATTTGTGGAAAGTTACGAAATATTTCTTGTTTCTGTTTAATAAGAGCAAAATGTTTCTGGCATCAATTTTTTTCAATTGCTAAATACTTGCGGGGAACTATGTGCTTTGTTCGAATTCCCGAAAATTGTTAACAACTTATTTTTTTCGCTTGAAAAATTTAAAAACTTACTAGTAGTGCCAGTACTATGGTTCAGAAGAGAGCTTACGCTTTATTACTTTGAAATATGCAATATTGTCTACTGTTTTCACGTTTCAACAAAACGTCACATTTGAATATAAAAGTAAAACTGAAGAAAGATATATTTAAAGTAGGATTTTTTTTATAAGTCCGTGCAATCTCTATCTTTTCCAGATTAAGGTTACGCAGAATTTACCATTTTCATTATTTTAAAACATCGATATTAAAGACAAATTTGAGTCTTATTTGCTTTAAAACTTCAACATAAAATGACTGAGAATTTTTTCTTAACTAATTTTATTCAATGGCGCGAGCATGCGCTTACCAACTTCTAGTTTAAGTAGGAGTCAACTAAAACTTATAAAGAGTGACCATCTGACTCAGTTGAATACTGTTACAATAGCTGCGTTAATTATTGCTGAAAAAAACATCAGTTGTTAAGTTCAATAGCATTATTTAAGTATGACAAGCTGAATGAATATATTACATTTTATTTGAATTTTTAGACGAGAAACATGGGCCTGAAACTTTTTATTTTTATATTTACGTTTTTTTATTTTAATTTTGTTTAATAAATGAATGTGTTGCTTTGTTGCTTTCCCTAAAATATATATATGTACATAAGCTTACAATATATTAAAAAAAAAATCATAACATTACTCTAACCAAAAAATGTTACTTTTGTGAAGCAAAAGCGTACCTTTTTCTTGTCTTACCCTGGCAACACTGATTTGATTGCCTTAATACTAAAATTAATAAATCCTTTGTACGTATCTCCGAAGGTTTGCCCAGGCTCATTAACAGCTATAACAATTGTTATATGAAGGTTGTATGATCTTTTCGTAACAATATTTTGTTTATTTCCAACATTTGAAGGAATTAGGATTATTTTGTAAATGTTACGTATCTTTGTTAAATTTTTGGTTTTGGTGAAATTAGGATTTTTTTTATTTTAGGTCTAAGAAATATAAAATTCAACAATATCTCACAACTGACTTTTCGAAAAACTAACTTTTTATTTTTAAAAATCTTTTGACGGCACTGTAAACTCTTGCAAACTGTATGTGCGTATATCTAAAATTAACAAGAAATCACAATTTTATAGATTTTTATTAAAAAAAAAAAAAAAAAAAAAAAAAAAAAGAAACAACTCACGTAAAAATCGCAATTTTCGAAAGATATATTTATTCGAGAAAACAAAAAATTACCAATTACTAGAAGTTGGTTAATCATCTTCTTTAATTTTTCCTTGTTTGTTTTAAAACGAAGTTGAAAGGCAACGCTTATTAATAATTTATTATAGAAAATGGTAAAAACTTGTCATTTAAAAATAGAGAACTAATCTTTTTAAACACAACTGAAGAACACTGTAAAATACTGGTTTGAGTTCGGGAGGCACAGTTTTGTATAAACCAAATAACAAAAAGTTGCACAATCGAACTTTTATTTTCGAGGATCTGCGAATGTTGAATATGATATATAAGTTACGTTCAAGACCAAGCATAATGTTATAAATATGCTTTTCATATTGCGCAGAGAACCCAATTCATTAAGCGTTCATATATTTAAAAATTTAGTGCTACTTCTTATGGAAGAAGAAATGTTTTTCTTTAAAATCTTTCAACAAGGCAACGACCAACAAAAAAAAATGGGAGCAGAAAAAATGATCGTCAGTGGTTTAAATTCGCCTGACTTGAGCCTGATCGAGAAACTTTAGACTAACGTCAAGAAAAATGTTTATGAACTAAAATCTACCAGCAGCAAAAAACTTTAGGCTGTAGTTAAGGAGTCATGAAAAAGAATTCCCAAAAAAATATGTGAAGACTTGGTTGGCTCCATGCCAAAGTGTTGCTCCTTCGTTATTGCCAATAAAAGCACTACAACAAAATAATAGTTAAGGGTCATATTTTTCTTTAGTATGTATTTTAAATGTTGCTACATTTTATTTAGTTTAATCTGAAAAGTTCTATTATTTTTACCGACAAAATGTCGACTGTTGAGCGTACTTTATAATTTATTTCAATAAACGTTAATAAATATCATAGAGATCTTTCTGACGTGGCCGTAATTTTTCTCTTTTCCAATTATGTAATTCTAGAATAATTTCAATATGCATTAGTTTCAAATAATATGGCAAATTCCGAAACGAATATAAAAAGCATATAAGGAATAAATTACATATTGTGACGATATATTTGTTTTGATTTATTCCGAAAATCTTGGTTTATGTTTAACATAAATTAATTTAAAATAATCTTGGATTAAAAATTTTATCGGAAATCTTGATTTCATGTGATCCTTCTTTAACAAAGGAAACAATAATTCTTGCAAAGCAAAAATCGACTTTAAAACAGACTTCTTCTTTCTGCCTATAACGGTTCAAGAGTATGGGCAAATAAATTAGATTACATAAACTATATTCCACCTCCAAACTTTATACTTGTTTAACTGTTCAATAGTTTGGCAATATACATCAAACTACAGCAACTAAAGGTTCACCCTTTAATTTACAAATTATTTACTTGCTGTTGTAGTGATTTAGCAATCTGGTTCTGTGTAAATTTCAACCGTCTGTCTATAACGGTTTAACAGTTTGCCCATATGCATGGATTATATCAACTATTGTAAAACCCTTTAATTTAGATTTTAAAATTTTAATATTTCTTATTATACCAAACAAGGTAGTGGATATTCTGTCTTAAAATCAGGTGTTTGTATCTAACGGTTCAAAAATTCGGCCATATGGGACAAATTAAATTAATTTTAGGATAACCCGTTTATTTCAAAATCAAATTAAATACTTGTTGTTATAGCAGAGTTAGTAATACAGGTTCTTTGTAAATTTCACTCGTCTGCCTACAATTGTTTAGAAGTATGGCCATAAACATAAATTTATATTGGATATTGGGGCACCGTCTAATTTATAGACAAATATCCTTCTTTTTTTGAAGTCGGTTAAAAAACTAAGAAAAATTCCGGTGTAGAAAAAATATGGGGTGAGAAAATTCTTTCAATCACTTAAATTAATTTAATTTTTTCCTTGATTTTTGCTCACTATTAAACCTTAAACAGATTTTCACATCTATAAAAACGAATGATGACTGAACACAAACAGTCGATGGTTCCTTCAATATATACTTTTTGTTAAATATATATTTATACTGAATATTTTTCTATTTTCAGCAATTGCTAAGGAAAGTAAAACAAACACACTGCAAATTAACTCAATCATAAAATAAGAAACAGCAATTTCCCAGCAAAAAATAAGACATTACCTTAAAAATTATTTGCCTCATAATGTTTTACTTTCATGATTGCCATATTTACTCGCTTACGAAACACATTACAGTAGTTCGCAAAAAAGGAAGTAGTAATTGAATTATTTAATTACTTTAAAAGAGAATGCCTTTAACTACGTGCTAATAATCATCATTATTTAAAAAAAATAATAAATTATTTTAATTCTCAGTAATTGTTATAAAAGTGATATTCCTTGTTAAAATTTTTAGGTTGGTAATCCAGTTGAGAAGTCCTTGCGCCACAAATGCCTAATTCTTCACTCGATTACCTTTTCTAAAATTGTTTGCTGGGTTCTACGTACTGGATTCTCACAAGCATTTATCTTTTTGTTTTCTGTGGAATTATTTTGTAAACAACAAAAACATTATTTATATTTAAAATTTATGAATGTACAAAAATTTTGTCTACGTTAAAATAGTCACGTTGTGGTTATGTTTTATTCAGCCTAATTACGGTTGTCCAAAACGACATTCGAGAAGAGTCATAGTCGTTGTCGTTAGTGATTTTTTTGGTATTATGTAAAATTTTCGACAGTAAAATATTTTGAAATAGATCAAAAATTAAATTTTATTAATGTTTTTTGCAGTAGCTTTTAGGCGATAAATGAAATAAATTAATTAAATGACATCGGCTCTTAATGGGTTAAGCATTTTTAAAAAAATTAGGTATTTCCTCAAAGATCTCTTTAAAATCTTTTAAATAATATCTATATTGATATTTTAAAAAATTTTTAAATTTCAGAGCCCCGTTACTCAAAAAATATGGGCGAGCTCCAATTTTTTCATTTGATGCTGTTTTCTTATTTATAAATTTTCTATCACCGCGTACATTTATTTTTTCGATTGGAGTTACTTTATTGTTCCAAATCACATAGAAACATTAGAGGAAGGCTGCCTTGAAGGCCATGGACCGATCATGATAATCTCCAAAAGCACCCCTTTCGACACTATATCTGACCGACTGACATACTTATTCTATTTTTCTGAAAGCAAGTTTACCGAGGCTCTAACACATTTAACGAACCATGATCACGGTACGTATTAAAACGCCAAACAAAACGCTGATTAAAAATCTCCTTGACTGGTAACGACGTTCTTCGAAAATTAATGGTTCGCTCATCTTTAATTACAAGAACAGTATGACAAGAATGAGTTTAAAAAGCCATTGAACATTTTTTTAATAATATTACATCTTAAAACAAAAACTCAAGTTCAGTGTAAAAACTACAACAAAAAACAGCGCCATGTCATTTATGTTTGAACTTTCGATCAAACGTTACTTTCGATCAAACGTTAGTGGTAAAGGGTGATCCTAATAATAAAAAATACGAATAAGATATGTATTTGTTAAAATAAAATTGTGTGTCCATGCAAAACATATTCGTAAAATGAATATTAATACAGTTCCTAATAATAACAAACTAATAAAGTTTAAAGGGTCCTTTTTAAAAAAAGAATGATTTTTACGACCAAAGTGTCTAAAAATGTGAAAATCCAAAGTTTACCCTATACCAAAAATTTGATTATGGTCTAAACGGTTGTGTAGGTTTTACGTACAGAGTAAAGCAACATGTAACAAAACTATAAGCAACAGAGTGGCCCATACAAGTATCGCTTGCGTTCGAACCATAACAAACTCTTGAAATTTATATGGAATTAGAATTACTACCGCTACTTATGGCCGCTAAAACTATGCAAGACTTGAAAATAATACTCGGTGATTTTGCAACATCTTTTATACATAAATCTCTTATCGGTTTCTGGCTTTTAAACAGTAAGAATTACCTAGGCCACTGTGAAAAGAAGTAAAGAATATATTTAAATTAATTAAAATTAAGTGGTTTCTATAATGAGGACATGATTTTGACATACGTTGCCTTATATTTTGAATCTTAAAAGACAGATTCTTGAAATTTACAGGCAAATTGTTTAGTATTTTTTTAAGATTTATTTGGGATTTGGAAATAGAAAAAAATGTATTCATTAATGTTTTTGGTACTTTTTATCTAAAACTTTCGGACGCATTTATAGAAAAATAGACTTTTCTGCGCTTAGATTATATTTTTCCGTTTCTTATCAAAAAACAAAAGTGGCACATTCAATAATCCCAAATAAAAAAAAATTATTTTTTTTTGTCTACAACTTCTTTATTCTGCAGATTAATTTTGTATTTACCTTTCATAATGTTTTATCTTTAAAATTTGTTTAGGGAAAAATTATATTTGAGCTAAGATAAACTTTATTTTAATTACGTCTGCAAAGTATAAGATTACTATATATATAATAATATAATACATATATATATATATATATATATAAAATCTTTTTATTATTTTTTATGATTCACCTTCTTTGTGGTTGTGGCTTCAATGAAAACGAATATCACTTTATTGCCATGTTTTTAAGTGATACTGAAAATAACTAACCTTAAAAAAGTTGTTAAAAGTTATTTGGAGATGTTATACGCCAATAAGGAACAAAATTGAATGTATAATTTTAAATTTGCGAATAAAATTAGTAGGAGGTTCCGCAGCGACTGAGCCTGATTTTAAAGATATTTTATTCTTTTTATAAGTTTTTTATATTGTAAAAAATATAAAAATCTGGAAATTTTAGGGTGTGTTGAAGAATTTTTTACCCTACTCCAACCCAAATGTATCAGCAGCGTTTTCTAAATCTACGTTTTTTAATTGTCAAAATATTGCCATAAAACATTATGCATGTATCTTTAAATATGCGTTCGCTGAACAAGTTTTTTTTTCCTTTGTTTACTTACTGCCATCCCTAAATTAGCGCGTAAGACGCAAAGCAATGTAATTCATAGCTTTTGCGCTGAAATGTAATCCCTAAATAACAGCGTTAACTTCGTGTCGTAAAAAGTAATGTTAACTCATTTTATTTCATAAAACCCGCTGTATAAGAATAAAGAAGAGATAAAACCGCTAGATTGCCTTGAAAATTACTAAATTGTCACTACTTTTCAACCATAACAAAACAAAACAAACCAACAAACAGCAAACTTCACTTCCTAACGCACTGTCAAAATTGGATTTTCCAATTGCTGAGCGTGACGCCAAGCTATTTAGGGATGCTTCATACATTTTGTATGTACATGAGAAATTTTGACAGTTATCTTGCGCTTTACGCGCTAATTTAGGGATGGCAGTTATCTATACATATAATAAAGCTGTAACGTCAATATTTTTTGAAAATTTTGATGTTGTTTTCATTAGTAATCAATATGGAATACAAAACACCTATTTTTGTAATTTTTGTCTGTCTGTCTGTCTGTCTGTGTTCGCATCACTTACAAACTACTGGATGGAATTGATTTCAATATAGAATAATTTTTTTTTTCGTAAAAATGAGTTATTTCGTAGAGAAAATAGAGATTCCAGTGTGAAGGCACCCAATTTTATCGGTATAAGGTACAAAAAAGTTGTATACTCATTTAATTTCTCTATATGGAAAATTTTTAACTATGCCTACAGAACTCGTGCATAAATATTTAATTACACATTTTCTAAAACAACTCACGGTTTTTTTACGTATTTTTGAAGTATAATTGGCAGATTGTACAACTTTTATATAAAGTGTGTTTCGATATGGTTCCTTATAATAAATGACAAAAAAACAAAAAAATTTTGAAATTAAAGGGTGTCCGAATTTGACTCATATGGCTTTATACTTTGAACCGTAAGAGATAGACATTCGAAATTTGCAAAAAAAAAATAAATGGTGTTCCAATAGAGATGTGTTTCCACATACATCTATGGCCTTGCTTTACAACAGGTTCAAGTTGAGTAAGACTGTGTGTTACCAAATCCGTAAAACAGCCTGCACCGATCTGAATGGCCTTTCAAAAAAAGAAATTTTAAGCAGCTAACTCT
Source organism: Gymnosoma rotundatum (assembly GCA_916610165.2). NCBI lineage: Eukaryota > Metazoa > Arthropoda > Insecta > Diptera > Tachinidae > Gymnosoma > Gymnosoma rotundatum. The sequence continues at coordinate 35,473,411 of OU744337.1, forward strand.
AGATGTCACCCCATATAGGTTTTTCTAAACAACTGCAAAACATAACACAATGCCAATGCGAAGTGTGTATACGCATTCGTATTACTATTGCGACGGTGATATTCCTTCTAGTTAAATGATTTGGTTGTTTTATCATCCAAGATCTTGTAACGATGATGCAAAAAAAAGAACAATTTTGAATTTTAGATATTTTTCTCTTCATTGTAAAGATAAGTTTTTATCGCAAAAAATCATAAAGAGTTTAAACCTTATAATTTGGTACATAAATTATAAGTAGCTTCAATTAAGACATATTTTATTTTCTAAAAGCAAATAAATAACACAAACGAAATATTTTTGCTCATTTTATTTATTTGTTTTCTACAAAATTAAGGCAAAAGTAGAGATATAGAGATATTATTAATTACTACAATGGGACAACTATCCCAAACATATACACACACGCACATATAAATATATAAGGAAGGAGTCGTACATATTTATTACACGTCTTTCGGTTGTAGATTCTGCAAAGGCTCTGCAATATAAATTTTGTTTACGATTTACAAGTTTCCCTTTTCTTTTAAAATATTCACTCAGCTGTGTTTGTGACTCCTCCCTCAATAAGGCTGCCTACAATCAAAAGTTTTCAAATTTTTTCATAATATCGGCAGGCAACTTATTAATGTTTTAAGGAACAAAGTGTTTGTTTGAATACTTTTATTAAACTGTATCAATTCTTGCAAAGTAAATCCTTAAATTGAATAAAACAGTGTTGCGAAAAATAGTATGCTAAGAGTGCATACAATTAGCAGAAAATAAAATAAAGTGCTGGAGAAACACAGGGACTGAGTAAATTTTCGGTCATTCTCAATACTCTCCCTGAATGACAAATTTCCAAAACTATAAATTTCTCATGCAACTTTTACATTAAAAAGAATATTTAAAAAAAACACAAAATTAATATTTACAAAGAAAATTTATTTTTCAAATGGATGCGGACGTTTTCCAAAGAAAACAAGAAAAATTAGACGCTAGCAGAATGAAATGCTGCACTTTCTGGACCGCTACGACATTCATCAGCATTCTTCGCATCTATCTACCTTAGTTGTGTATTTTATAAACATCATCTATTTAACCAACTAACTTTGTAAATAAGAATACGAGAATATTCATATCAACATTAATTTGGTTAGACGAAATTAACACACAAACCAAACTTAAATTATACACGCTCAGCACAGCACGCATTCATACTTACCTCATAACAATCAAAATGATACCGAAACAGCATCTATAATGTTGTGAGTAAACAAGTAAGAATGACTTAAAACAAAATTTGCATTCGTGTTCAATCGATGATTGAAACAAAAGCAAAAACAAAAGTACTTGACGAAATACAGAGAGAACGGTGAAGAAATACGTTGGTTTGTGTGTAAGCGACATACATCATTTGTCTACCTTCTACTTTGTGGTAAACACATTGATCAACTTCACCTCTCACTAGACCGAATTTGAGCAATTCGTTGCTGATGGTTTCGTTCCAGATACGTCCCGACTGCTTTAGACCATAAATCAATTTCTGCAGCTTACATACTTTTCTGGAACCATCTTCAAACATTTGCGGCTGCTGCATGTATATAGTCTTCTTCAATGAACCATTCAAGCATTCAAATCACTGACTGCATCCATTTGGTGTACATGCATATCATATTTAACTGCCATCGCAAGTAGGTATCGGATTGGATCGTATCTGACAACCGTTGCAAAGGTTTCGTTATAGTCGATTCCTTCACGCTGAGAAAAAAATTTGTAAACCAGTCTAGCCTTCTAACGTTTGGCATTGCCATTTTCGTCCCGTTTGGTTTTGAAGACCCATTTCGATTTTATTGTTTTTCACCAGGCGGTAAGCCTGTCAGCACCTATGTTTAATTTTTCGTCAATGATTCAATTTCATCTTTCATGGTAGCTTTGTACTCATCTGAATACCTCGACGACATAGTATCTTCAACACTGATTAGATGTTCTGATGAATATTTCATAGCACAAAAGTTATCCACCTGTTGATTTCTATTTGCTATTCGATCAGAACGTCGGATGTTAGACTCTTCAGGCATATGTTGTGTCTCATACAAACTTGGTGATCATTCGTCTTCATCAACAACAACGGGTGAGGGCAAGGGAGATGACCATTCAACTGATTCATTGTACTCACTTTCATCGGATTCTTTCTCTTCGGATCTCTTCGGAATTCTTTCTATGAGTTCCAACTTCTGGTGTTGATTCAATTTCACAACTTCTCTGCCCTGAATTAACACTTTCATAATTTTGTAGCAAATCCGGGTAATAGAAATCATCGCCAACGTTCATGTTCACCTTACTATCTTCAGGAACACCACATGACGACTTATGATTATGCCATTATCTTCAGGGTTGAGCAGTCTGTACGCTTTGCTTTCAGTGGTGTATCCCACCAAGATGCATTCTTCAGATTTGGAATCCAGCTTACTTCTTTTTTCTTTGGCTATGTATACCAGAGCTGGGCACCCAAGAAACTTTAAAAAATTTCGAATTGGGTTTACGAACAGACCAAATTTATTCAGTAGATTTGTCTTCACCAAGGCAAGGGACTCGGTTAATTAAATAATATGTGTTGGTAGCTTCAGCCCAAAAACGATGGTTTAAGCCGCTGTCAATAAGCATGCATCTGAATCGTTCCATTAGGGTTCAATTTTTGCTCTCTGCTGTACCATTTTGTTCAGGAGCATAAGAACACGTCTCCTGTATCACTCCACTGTTCCGTAAAAAGTTTTCAAAATTTTTATACACATACTAACGCCCGTTGACCGTTCTTAGGAATTTAATTTTTGTAGAACACTAGGGTTCGGCTATTTTCTTTGACTCCACAAAATTTTTCAAAATCGTCAGATTTTCTTTTTATTTAAAAAAGCTCTCTCTTTTCGTTTTTCTTATTTGACTTACCGTTACTTCTGTTGTTGCTTCTGTTTTGGCAATTCTTGGAAATATTACCATATTTCTTACAGTTGTAGCACTGAATTGTTCTTTTTCTCTTGTAATTCTTTGTGTAAAGCGCCGCCTCTTTTTCCACACTTTTAATACCAAATTTAGCGTCTTGCCAAAGGAGGTTCTTTACCATGTCTACAGTCAGCTTTTCCTTGGAATTTTCCATGGCCATCACCAACGGCTTGAAATCGTCTGACAACCCAGCTAACATTAACGATGCTGTAAGTTCGTCGTCTATTTTAAGACCTGCATTCTTGACGTTCAAGGCAATTATCACCTACTCATTGACGTACTCTTAGATTGAAGCATAGTCCCGTAATTTCATGTTCACCAATTGCTTGAGTAGTTCCACTTTTCTCGTAACGCCTTTATCCTTATATGCGCTCATCAGCGCATCCCAGGCTTCTATAGAAGACAAAGTAATTTCCGCCAAACCTCGCTCATATAAAAAAGTGTCACCGTCATCAACTACACCGGCGTAGATAACTTTCCAACAACCTCTTTTTTTTTACTTGCGCGACATGCGGCCCATAATCTGTTGGTTTGAATACTTTTATAAAACTGTATCAATTCTTACAAAGTAAATTGTTAAATTGAATATAACAGAGTTGCGAAAAATAGTGTGCTAAGAGTGCATACAATTAGTAGTAAATGAAATATAGTGCAGGAGGAACGCAGTGACTGAGTAAACTTTCGTTCATTCTCAACAATAAGTAATTTTGTTCGTAAAATTTTTATACGGGCTTTAAGTATTTTTCTACAAGCGTGTGACTGTTGCTTAAAAGTTCTCATTTGTAGTTACTATTACAAATTAAATCAAAAGATAAGCGATGTTTAATTGTATTTGTAAAATAGGAAATTATGTAAGTTTCGACTTGAGTTTACTAAATGTGATATTTAATATGAATTATTTGCCCTGGATTGGTTTTAAAAGTTCTTATGTTTGTGAGTGTGCTCTGGTGATTTTTAAGGTCTAAAAAAAGATTTATTGTTGTTTTTTTAATGATTTTTTCTGAATTTTCTGTTTTTTTATAAACAGTCAACGGGTGAAAATCTACACTTTGGTTTAAGGTAAGATGTAGCTTTGCGGTCTTTTGGCGTACATTTAAAGTTTATAGTTTTGTTTTTTTCTGTCTATCAGCGCAGCGCACTCGTACGCCTAGCTCTAGTAGTGCAAGGCATTCCTAAATAAGAATGTCAACGTTGAGTCAAACACTATTCCATTAAACTTATGAATTATTAAAACGATTAACCATATTATTGTTAAACTGTATAACGCAAACTTTCTGTTGGCACTTTTAATGTAAGGCATCATCTATTTGCATATACAAAAACAACTATCAATCCCTTTATACAAATTCAAAACATCTAAAAATTTTAATTCAATCCGAATCAAATGATCATTGTCAATAACCCTAGAGTACTATTTGAAAATATAATAGGACGCAATTCAGACGAATATCTACACGTGTTACAGAGAACAGTGCAGAAATACTTTGGCTTATGTATGGTTTTGTCTAACCAAATTAATATTGATATAAATACTCCTCGTTTTTAACCGACTTAAAAAAAAGAAGGAGGTTATACAATTCGGCTGAGTGTTGGTTTTTTTATATTTGCGCCTCCAGAACTCAGTCATTTCTGATCCGATTTTGATATGATAGATTATGCTTACAGAATGGTCCGTCTACTACAGCGCTTGTACATTAGTTTTTGCATTCTAAACATACGTGGGTTGTTTTTCTTTGTAATTTGTTGGGACAAATGTGACATAATTTACTTGTTGTAGTTTATTTTTGGGTAGCATGCTAGTGCAAGGAATTGGAGTCCAATATCATATGATATATCAATGATATCACGTAAATAACGAGTTAATCTCTAGTTATGATCTCTTTTTTTAAGTCTGGTACAAGTAAGTTTCCGGCAATTGACTTTAAAGAATACGCTCTCGAAATGGCACTATAATTGCGAGAAGAATGACTCATAATATGCGAATTAACTATAATTATATCTAGCAATCTATAAAATATCGCCAAAGGCCAATGTCGTGTTCGACGACTGCATGAGTAAATTGAACATTTTTCTGTTTGGCAAAAACTCAAAAATATTATTTTTTTCTTAGAGTACCCAAATAAGTAAATTGCGTTGCTTTATATTTTCAACTAGTTGAATTGATGAGAACCAGTTATCTGCTGTAATGTTCCTATTTCTCCCATTAAAATCGCTGCAGAATCTTAAAACTGCTTGAGTTGGGACAACGAAGTTTTTTTAATCTCTTGCTAATACCATCAGAATTTTTACCATAGTAAATATAGGCATTTGCTAGATAGCTGGTACGAGCATCTGTTAAAGCCATTATTTTTATGCCATATTTTGCCGGTTTCTGCGGCTTAGAAATCGAAGCTTAGACATTGTTGCTCTAAAAATATCTCTGCCGCACTGCGGTCGAAATGTCAAAACTAGCGTCGTTTAATTCAATTTTCGAAGTTTTTAATTGCGTCAAAATTATGTTTGTATCGATTACTTATATCCCACTGAACTTGTATATCGATTTTGTTTTGATTGACATGATCCAGTTTAACAGCTCTGAGCTGTCAAACACAACATATGTTTCAGCCGGTGCCTTACTAACCTTTAACATCTGTTTTCTTTGCATTGCCAAATTTGTTTTAAAGTTGCGTTTGTCTCAATTAAGTGGAAGAAAAGTTGTTTTATTTATAGTTAGAGGTATGTATTAACTAAAAAAAATTTCTGTTTGTGACCTGTACTTAAGTGTTGTAGAAAAAAAATATGGTTAAAGTTGACTATACCACTAACTGCTTGAAAAAAGCCAAAATAAAACGTTCGTGGATCTGAACTTCTGATATTCGTTTGTATTCGAGCTAGAATATTTTTTTAAAATTACTATGTTGTCTTGTGATTGTAAAATGTCCAAATCATCTGCAGCCACTTGCAACTTTATGAGATATTGCTTTTTTTAGGAACAATATCCGTGCTTAGACGAGAAGTTTACTTACCATGGTGCAACGAGCCCGTGCCTACTTAAAAATTTTTTGCCATTGAAAGTCATATATTTAATAATATAATTAATATCAAAATGTATGATGATAATTAGATGCTTCTAATAAGCAAACAAATTAGAAATTTTGTAGGAAAATTGGTTGAGAAATGGAAACTCAACCAAAGAAGCAGCTACAAGTTTGAAGACAACAACAAGAAGTAGTTAGACAGACTACTTTTATTAGCTAATCCACTGACTAATTGTGGAAGATCCGATAAGTTTCTCAAATTTTTAAGGAAATACCTCACAGTGAGCTCGTAGTAGCTACAACGTGCAGTTTATACAAAGCTGGAAAACGAACTTCGTCAAAACTTGTTTAAATGGCTAATGAAGAAGGTACTGCAAAAAAAGTTAAATCTTTTTTAGAATCAAATGCAAGCCCTCCGATTCCATATACACCAGACGATGCTTTGGCATTATTTTTAGATGGTAATTATACCAAGCATTCATACAAGTTGATGCAAGCTGGTGCAAAGAGTCGGAATGCCAACATATATCCAACGTACGACACTTTGCGAACTGCAAAAAAAGATGTTATCTAAATGGAGTCCAATTCACAAGCTATTCAGCTCAAGTGCTTTTACAACTATGGTGCATCATATTGTTATGCGCATCGTAGAAGCTCATTCTTCTGTTTTTGAATTTAATTGTGCTGAACAGAGTGAACAGAAAACATGGAGCCGATATATTTAAAGTAACACCACTTCCAATTGGAAAAATGTCGGAAGAAGCGTTAGAAGCCCGGAACAAAGATTACCGCAATTTCCGTGAACACCATACGCGAACGACATCTCAATTACATACAATAGAGGACTTAATGCATGCGCTTCTTTTTTTGCGCAGAAAGTAGTGTATTCTTAGCGTCTGCTTAGAACGCACTTTTGTTTGTTTAGCAAACATGCAGCCAGGCCCATAGGCCCACAGTTTATTTGCCTCTATATCAGGCCTTTTCTTATCCAACCCAACACCTACACTAATCATAGAATATCAACATTAAACACGCTGCTTGAAAATATTTAAACGCGGAAGGATTCTTAGCCCCTTTAAAAGTCTGTTCATAAAATTCTTTTTAACTAACTGCAAAGCGTATCACAACCGGGTGATGTAATTTGCCACTATTTTAGTGCAGAAGTGTATGAACGCATCCGCAGGAGTATTACAATGGAAATGTTCTTTCTATTTAAATTATTTGTGAAGAGGAGAAAGCCACTTAGTCAAAAATTGCAAGAAATATTTTCAAAGGAAGATTGGAAATGTCTATCTACATTTTTTGACTGTCTAGCCATCAATTGAAAACGACGTTGAAAGAAATTGTTCAAATTTTTTTTTTACTTTTTGTTTTTGTTTTTCGTTAACTAAGTTAAGAAATTGTGTTGCTAATACAATGATTTTTTTTAGCAAAAAGTCATAAAAGATCTTAAATCTATAAACTTTAGAGATATTGGGGCTCTGTTGTTTAACTTTATTTGCTGAACTTAACGAGTAGTATCATTAAAACCACGTTAAATTGTTATCTATGAGACATGCGTAAATTTGATTTGCATTTATAATGGAAAATTTTTCTGGAATTTAAATATATTTTACTGTCTTAAATGTTTAACGAAAAAAAATAAAACTTTTTAAAGGTGTTGCAAAAATTTTTTTTTTGTTTTTGAAACTTTTTATTGAAAAACAAAAAACAATTTGGGCATATGACCGCCGCAAATGTTTTTGACAAAGTGCATTATGGACGTCTGACTTTCGGCCACTTTTTCGAGCATTGTTGGCCGAAAAACTCAAAGTTGTCATTTGCTGCTAGTGACTTCAAGTGGCCTCATAGCATTTGAACTAGAGATTTTAGATGACACGACCTAGAAGGACCATTGGCATGGTAATTTCTGAAATTCAACTTATTGGAAATGATTATTTTATTACGTCTACGTTGCGGTTGCCGCACGGCACAGCGCGTGGCCACATCTTGTTAAAACTACATCTCGCCGAGACACTAAAACGTGCATTTTTCTCGTCTGCAGGGTGTGTATTGAATTGGTTATTTTGTTGACACTCATCATGGTACAATTGATTGATGACAAAATTGATGACTGAATTTCAAAGTAAAACTGAATAATTTCAAGCATAAATATATTTATAACTATTTGCCGAAGTATGCTGATCATAAGTGTCTAAAGTCACTTAGTAAACTAAAATAAATACATAATTTTTTTACCACAAAATATTTTGCTTAAGACATTAAAATTAAACTCTCCTCTAAATCTTCGGTATACTGTTTATGCTTGAATTTGGAATTTTTCTGTGTTTTAGTATTACTTTTATGGACTTTTTGCGAAAAAGAACTTTTTTAATGTTGAAAATGGTTCTTAAGGGCTTCAGCAGCAACTTTTGTTCTGTGACTTTTTCATAATTCCGTTATTTACAAAGTTATCGTTATTTTTAGGTTATTAAAGAAAATCATCATTTTGACCTTTAAGTTTATAGAATTCGGCCAAATAATGTTTGGCAAATTTGTACAAAATACTTTGGCGAGTATTTTTGCAAACTTGTTACTCTCATCTCACATTAATTCATTTGTATATACGTGCATACGAATGTGTATATATTTACATTATAAAATATTCAACGTAAACCAATGTTACCGATTGTGTATTTGTATGGTAACAACATGTGTTTTGTTGTTGTATAAGAGAAATAACATCGATTTACACTGAATATTAAATTCATTTATTATCTATATGCAAATTTATTATTCGGAACCTTTACTTTACTTTTTTAGTTACTGAATGTTTGCTGTGTTTTTGTTTACTGTCTTTTTGTTCCCGTCTTTTTTTCTTATTGATTCAATAGAGTTCTTATTTAATCAATTTGGCTTTTGATATAAGACTTTAAAGTTTTCTATACAAAATTTGGGTAAAATCCACTAATGAGCTAAAATAGCAGTAGTGAAATGGCCATATGAATATACTTTCTACGCAGTAATATTATCAATTTCTACTTTTAAATAAAAAATGTTTCATGAGAATATCATGAAATATTTATATTTGAAGCAATCAAGCACGAATAAAGTAAATTAAATTCATTTATTATTCAAATTTAATTACTACATACATATAAATTAAATACCAAAATTAATAACATTAATTAATTTGTTTCAATAACATTTATAACCATTTATTTTAATAACTTTTATCACTATTCTAAGAAGAATACTAGTTTAGCGTCTCAGTTGTAATGAACATAGTGCTTGAATCTTATATATAAAAATGGTGTAAAAAATGTATAGTAATTCATAAAATAAGAACAGCTGTGCCGATTTCTGTAACATTTTTTTTCAGTTGTTCGTATTTTCAAGTTGAAGGTTTTTACAGAAGAAAATTTTTGAAAATCCCCCCCGAAAAGTCGGAAAATTGAAATAATCCAAATATTGGTGATTTTAATAATTTGCTCGGGATAATTAGCACAATATTTTTTAAAGATAATAAATTTAATTTAAAATTCCCGTAATTTAATTTTAATTATTAACTTGCAAGTGCCCATATAAAAGGCATTAATAAATTATCGTGGTGTGTTCTGATATTTTATTTGTTGTGTTAATTTTACTTTTACTAATGTTGCTAAGAAAGCATTGCTCATGAGTGCAAAGTAACAAGTACTTGGAAAGTCTAAATTTTAAAGCGCCAGTAATTTATTTTGTTTGGCAATTTTAATTTTTAAATTTAGCTATCAAATTCATATTAAGGTTTATATATATTGAACCTATACGCAGGTTAAATAAACTTAACAAAATATTTTTGATAATAAATATACATAAATAAGTACCATTGTTTGAAATTTCTTGAAGTAAGTATCCACAAGAATAAATGCTAAAAAAATTACTACGTAATTTAGGGTGTGACTAGTTCGGTGCAATTATGCATATTTTTAAAAATACACAAATAAAAATGTATAGTTACCCTACAATAACAAGAGCAGTCATATAGTTTCGTTTTTAAGCTTATTTTACAAACAATTTTTAAATAAGTAGGAAAAATAGAATTCAAAAATAAAATTTTATAAAGCACATTCCTCTTTATATGTAGATATGAAAGTACGTATGTACGTTTCTATATGTTAAATGTGTGTTTTTGTCTCTCAATACTTTACTTTAACAAAACATTTCTTATGAACATCCACACACATTTTTAAACGCATGTGTGTATGAATCTGTCTTGTTTACAAAACTAATATTGTGCTCTCTTGAGTTTTGGTTGCGCTCACAGAAATTTCTTCCCTCTTATCTCTTACCCCCGCTACCATGAAACTGCAAATAATTTTTGATTTTTTAAATGTTCAAAGTGCAACATCTTTATAAATTTTTTGTCTTTGCTTAAAGTTTATGTACTCCCACAGTTGTCTCGCTATGATAGAGAAAAAAGTTGTTACCATTTTTCAGTATTTGTTCTAGCATTTTTGCTGGTAATAATTCAACCAAATAATTAAACTTATCCTTTAATTGAAAAATTGTTCTAAGGAAAGTACTTGTGTTTTAATAAACTGACTGCCGTTTTTTAGATAGCAATATTAAAGATAGCAATATTTTTTGTTTTGATTTAACAATATTGTTATTTACTTTACAAAATTTTGTCTGACTCTTTAGCCGTAAGATAGATTTTTCTTAAGTTTTACTATGAGTTCGGGATTGCTAACACGTCTTTAAACCAATGGACTATTTTGCATTTACCATCAAATTGAAGGTTTAAAAAGACCTCTTTAGACTATTTAGTGCGTTGCGATTTAAAGTAATCAAATTTTCGTAGTACTGTTCTTCTTTCTAGAGGAAATTCTACTTCGTTTAAAAATTCAGAAATGTTATCTTAATCATAAGTACACTGTGCGTGTACGAGTAGTTATATACTGAATTGTATTAAATAAACTATTCTATTGAAATTGAATTCTCCAACTTCCTTGAGTTCTCGAGGAAATACATTTTTTAAGGATATTTGGCAAATCTCATCTACAGTCCACTCAACTAAACCCCAAATTTCTTTATATACTCTGATTTTATGGGTGATATGTATATATATATATATATATATATATATATATATATATATATATATATATATATATATTAAGGAATCAGAAGCTCTGCATGTTCTTGGCATTTAAAATTCAATGTAAAGTTCGTTGGAACCAGCATATTTCTCATGTCGCAAAAGAAGCATTCAAGTGCCTTGGTTTTCTGAAACGGTGTAAGAAATATTTCACTCTATCTGGTGTTCTTACTATCTATGTCAACTTTATCAGACCAAAAATGGAATACAACTCCGTGTATGTGCCGGTTCTTCAAAGTCTATTTTGAAGTTACTCGACCGCGTGCAGGAGAGAGCGAAGAAGCTCATCGGTGACAGTAGAGTATCCAGCTCTATTGACTCACTGGAGCATCGACGCAATGTGGGGTGTGTTTCACTACTTGATCGTTACTACGACGGAATGTGCTCTTATGAAATCAGGGAACTTGTTCCTGAAAACCGTAATTTTACGCGCAACGCGCTATGTATCAAGACCTTATTCCTTTGTGGTCGATTGTTTAGTGCATCGCATTACGCATTAGAAAGAGAATTCGTTTTTTAACCGAACAGTTCGTATGTGAAATAAACTCCCCGCAAAGATCTATCCTTCCACTTTCAATGTGCAAAGATTCAAATCAAACGTCCATAAGCACTACTCCCTCTATCCCCCTTCACGCAACATAATTTCCTATTTCTGGCACAATGCATTAAGTAGGGGTCATTGCCTGAGTGTTGGTCCTAATAAAAAAAATTTTAAATTTGCTTTTTCTACAACTATTTAGATTTTAAAAGATTAATTTATCTACAAAACTCAATATTTATTATAACTTATATTAACATACATTATCAAAAACTATACTCTACTATCACAGCATTAATTTGTAATCCTTTCTTTGTAATCCTTATTTATTATTATATTTCTTTGTAATCCTTATTTTAAACTTGTATTATATGTTTAATATATATTTTTTATCATATTCAACACATTTATGTTAAAATTTAATTGTTGAGATTCTTAAAGTATCAATTAGAATAAAATTTATTTATTACAATAAATCAGGTTCTGTGTAAATTTCAACCGTCTATCTATAACAGTTCAGCTATTGTAAAACCCTTTAATTTATAATTTAAAATTGTTATTCTTTTTATTATACCAAACAAAGTAGTGGACTTTCTGTCTAAAATTCAGGTGTTTGTATCTAACGGTTCAAAAAATACGGCCATATGTAACAAATTACATAATTTTACTACTTGTTGTTATAGCGGAGTTAGTAATACAGGTGCTTTGTAAATTTCAATCGTCTGTCTACAACTGCTTAGAAGTATGGCCATATACATTAAATTTAATGAATGATTGGGGCACCCTTTAATTTATAATTTTATATATTAATAATATAATTTTTTTATTTAATATAATTTTATATATTAATATATTACCATAACGGCCATAGATATCGACATTCTGTACAAATTGCAAGCGTTTATCTATAACGGTTCATGAGATAGGCCCATATAAGTAAATTTTAATCAATTATATGACACCCTTTAATTTCTAAATTTAAATTACTCCTGGATATAGCAGGCTTAGCAATACAGGTCCCTTTTAAGTTTCAGCATTCTGTCTATAACGGTTCACAAATTTGGTCACATACTTAAAATTACATCAACTATTGGGACACCCTTTAACTTCCAAATCCAAATTTTATACTTGTTTTTATAGCGCACTTAGCAATAGAGGTTAGTTGATATTTCAAGCGTCTGTCTACAACTGCTAAAAAGTATGACCATAAACATAAATTTTAATTGACTATTGGGGCACCCTTTAATTTCTAATTTTTAATATTAATACTTGTTACTATAACGGCCATAGCAATCGAGATTCTGTCCAATTTTCAAGCTTTTGTCTATAATGGTTCAAAAGATGGGCCCATATAAGTAAATTTGCATCAGTTATGGGGACGCCCTTTAATTTTTAGATTTATTTTTGTAAAGATTTTTGTTATAGAGAATTATAGAATACGGAGTCATTTTAAATTTTACAGAAGTGCCTATTATACTTTATAATACACTTAAAAAATATGTATGTTGTATAGGGACACCCTTTAATTTTTAAGATTATGATTATGTTTTTTAAAATTTTCAAAATTTTCGAACATAAAAAAGCAACATTCAGCCGAATTGATAACCTCCTTCTCTTTTTGAAGTCGGTTAAATAAAATAATTTCCTTACTCTTTTAGTTCTTTGATAACAAGTAGAAAAGTACTAACAGAATATAAGAGAATTAAAATTAGCTGCTTTTCAATAAGTCTCACAAAAACAGACTACCAAAAAAGGGTCAAATTGCGAACGGAAACAATAATGGTTAATCATAAAATGGGAAAAATTATCTTCTTTTTGCCTTGAATTAGTACTTTATTCTTTTTCGTGTATTACTACAACAGGGTGCTTAGAATTTATGAAAGTAAACGTAATACTACATGATACTTAATCGCAAACGAGGAGGCTGGCGGCAGCTTCTAACGGCTGTCTGCTTCGAAATACTGCTGAAATTTATACTTTCCACAAATTTTTAATTCTCTAGATTAAATGGTTATTACCTCCCATTATGTTTTTACCTTAAAAATTGATATCTGAATAATTATATTCAAACTAAAATAAGTTTGGTTTTATTACTTCTGCAAAGCATAAAAATAATTTGTCTATTTATTCGTCCCTATCGTGAATAAAAAGTGAAATTTTTGTTCACGTGAAATTTTCATTCCACCCGAACTGAAAATTGGTATCGGGAATTTCACGTCAATAATTTTTTTCACAATTTGAATATTGCATTTGCAAAATTAAAAAAAAAAGTTGTTTAGGGGTATAAAATACAAATTTAAGCTAAAAATGTTAAATGAAAAATTTGGGACAGACCCTTAGATTCGGCATTAGGGACTTCCAAAGCTTGTATGTATAATATGATATATATTGAGGCAATTAACCTAATACCTTGCATCTTGTTAGAAAGAATATAACTTTGAAAACATCTTATTAGAAGAAAAATACTTACTTATGAATGTATTCCACTATAAAAATCAAAGTGAACAAAACAATGAAAAAATTCCACATTTCACGCAAAAAGAAAACATTCATGATGAGGTGAAAGTGGTTTTTCAGTGAAATGTAAAAAAATTTCAAGTGGAAAATAATTCGCGATAGGAGTGATTATTTTTTATGATAAAATTTTTTAGGTTGATGTGAGTTTAATAAAAAATATCACTTTATTGTTTATTTTCATTTTTTTAAGGTGCAAAGTTTTTTTTTTAAATAAGTTAAAGATAAAGGCAGAATTAGGCGACCGTTGAAATCGTAAATGTAATGTAAATGTAGCTGTACAGTAAATGTAGTTGTGCTTATAGAATGTGTAAAAACGTGTCTGGTTTTTTTGACATAAGGAAAAAATTAAATAAAACTGTGTTGTGTTTTGTCTTATTTTTTTATTTTGTGTATGCTTTAAAAATAATAATGGATACCGAAGATTTGTTTATTAGTTTAAACTTCTATCGTTTTTGTAAACTTTCGTAAATTTTTTCTGGATTCTAATATCCTGGAGAATGTTTATTGTAAAGGCATTCATTCGCCTAAACAAGAATCATTAATTTTTTGTCGTCCATTATTTGTTTTCTATATTTCAGTTTATAAATAAATAAAAACACACAGCTGTTCAAAACAATGATGGCCACTTTGCTATTTTGTGTAAAAAGTACGTAAATATTTCAATCGTACTAAAATAATATTTTATTGTAACAATGAAAAATATAACATTTGCATAAATTATGCTCATCCTAATAATTACACAAAACATTGCATGGTTAACATATTTAATTTTGAAAAGAAAACTTCATAAGTTATTTAAAATTATATTGTTTGTAATAAAATTTAACAACTTAAAAGTTTTAGTAAATAAGCACAAATAAGTACTTGAAAAGGGATATTGTACTTTACTTCAATTTATGATAGTATTTACCATCACTGGCTACATCTGTAACGTAACCCTGTATTGAAATTCTATTTTCAGCAGGTTCAAACGTTACGGCTAAGTGACATTTCAGTCGGCTAAGCATTTGCCTAGCTTTTTGTATATCAAAAATGATCAGCTGACACATCTACATTTACATTTCTACATTTACGGTCGGCTAAATGTACCTTAAGAATATTTTTTAAGTGATAATACAGAAAATTTAGTTTCAAAATATTCTTAAAATTTATTTAGAGATGAAGTGTACAATGATGCAGTCAGTGCTGAACCAACCCAACTGTTTTATTATCAATATAATATCTACACACATAAAATTCGCCGCCGTAAACTTTATAAAGGTGCACGCATCTTCGTCTGTCTGCATTGTAACACGAGATGACGAAGTATATTGCCGCCATTTGAGTGCAAAAGTGTACCAAACATCCGTAGGTCTGATGCAAAGGGAATGTTTCCTTGAGAATAGAGGAAAGCCACTTAGTCTAGAATGAAAGCAGATATTTTCGAAGACATACTTAAAAGGCTTACACAATATTTTTCGATTGCAGCCCTGTGATCAAGGTTTACTTTGTGGTGCTTGGACTGGGCGATCGTTATATCTTCAAGAAGTCTGCGGCGGAAGTCGTGTTTTCGATCATAAACTTTTTTATAATTCATAAAGTATAACAGCCTTATGCAAAAAAAAAGACTAACGTCAACTTTAAAGTTCACACTAGTTAACTAACACACTAAGCCTAACAAACGTATGGTAAAAAATGGTATCCTAAAACACTACTTTAACTAATGTATGCTGCAATACATTTTAAACGTTAATACTGGCAACACTATTCACTTTTTATAGTTAATGATACATAAACACGAATATTAATTTCTTCGGGTAGTGAAATCTATTGAAAAAGTTTTATATTATTGTAAAGTAAAATTACTTTTTTTAAGTTACGGTATAAATTAATGTTTTTAATACATGAAAAACAAAAATTCAATGCATTAACAATAATGTAAAACATTTAACACAACACTTTTTTGTTAGAATTGATATCAATTATTTGAATAACGAGCTTTGTTTACTTTTGTTGATTATATGCACATCACTATAGAATTTTGTTAATTTATGTTATTTTTTATGTGCCTTTAAGTAAATTGTGATAATTTTAAAATAAAATCATTAATCCTTGGCTTGTTATTTCTTGGCCGATTATATCCAGATATTTCAGTTATGCGTTCTAAATAAAATATTACAATATTAAAACAAGTTTTTCCATAATATCAAAATTAATTTTACCGATTCTCCGCACTAAATTTAGTGTATCCATTTTTTTAATTTTGTTTTTTAATTAACAGAATTTTTTTCGTTTTATTAAAAACTTATTTCCACAAAATTTTTGTTGACAATATGTATTCCAAAAAATAAATATCAAAAACGTCACTTTAAAGTAAGGGGTTAGCTACTTTAAAAATTTTAAAGTTGACGTAGGGCTTACCATACGTTTGTTAAGCTAATAATCGTTTTTGATGAAACTTTAAGGAAATTTGCTTAACAAAGACCGTAAATCTGTAGTGTTCTGTTTATTGCCATTTAATATTAGTATTTATATATACAGTTATTCCTAAAAGCATGCTTTAAAAACTAGAAGTATTGGCAGTAGTATTGCATATAACAGCCTGTTTATGGAACACGTTAAGAGCGAAACGAAACCGGGTGGGATATGACGAATACGTAATAATTAGCGTCCGGTTTTTTTCGTTTAACTTACATTGTGTTTCGTATAAATAAATAGTATGTCAAATCGTAGTATTGCCAATGTATTAATTAATATTTTTTATTTACTTTTTTTCACATACATTTTTTGTTCTTGCCATAAACGATGATAACCATGCTTCGGCGCTTAAAAAGGAACAGCTGAGTTTAAAAAACAAAACAAAATTATCAAAAAATCAACCCGTAAAAAAATTTATGCCAATAAAAAAGTTTAAAAAATAAATAAATAAAAAGTTTAATAATAAAAATAGATAATAATTTTTAAAGAGTGAATGTACTGATTATACGAATGTATGTATAATACTTTTATAGTAAATGTATACGTAGCTGTTTCATTGGTGAAAGTGTTATGATGGGCAGTTGCCCAACAATATTAACTCCTTAAAACTTCCTGAAAACTCCATATTTTTATTTTATTTCATATTTTTAAACTACTTTTGGGAACCCAACTAAACATGCATATGTAAAATTTTTAAAACGATTGCTTTTTTTCTTCGCTCAGCTGATATTTTTCAACTATGGTATTCCGCTCCCTGTGCCTTTAGTAATGCCAAAAAGTATGATTAAAAAAAAAGGAAGCAATAAGCTTACAATAGATTTAACATCGCCTGGTAACTCTGATATTATTAATCTTGCACTCGTCCAAATAATCATTTTCATATAAACTCATGTATTATGCTGTAGAAACATTCGAGACAGCAGCTACCGACTGCAGAATGTCAAAATTAGAATTCACGTGTTTACATGAGAAAGATTTTTTGGTTGATAGCAAGGCAACAAGGCGGCAGGTTGTTGTCTGGGATGAATTCGCCGCTGCATTGAAATTAAACCATTTTCTATTTTTATTGGCGACAATAAGCAGTTAAGTGATGTCAGTACTATAAGACATGTAAAATAATAAGTGCTTAAAGTCTCCTTTAATGAAAAAAGAAAAGAACAATAATAATTTAAAGTAAAAATTATTTATTTAAAGATTTAAGTGTACATCTATAATTTAACTGTAACAGGAAAATTTCAGTACATGAAATATTTAGGGAAAATATTGTTACTGGTCAAGATAATAATTGATTTGGAATACAAAATATCTATGTATTGAATTCTTATCTGTCTCACATATGTGCTGCTGGATAGTTTGACTAAAATTTTGAGAGGAGATCCTTTAGAATCTTGGTTCAAAAATAGATTTTTTTCGTAGAAAAATAGAGAGGCAAATGTAAAATGACCCAATTTTGCCGGTATAATTGTACTTAAACAGTTGTCAGCACATTTAAGTTTTGTATATAGAATAATTTTAACACTTTTTACACACTTTTCAATAATTACTTAAAACATTTTTTTTTTTGAAATTTGAATTTAAAAAAATTAGAAATGCCACACCGACGTATTTAAAACACTACAATTGACATGGCAAAAGTATACGAACAATAATTGTAAAAATTTCAAAGGAATGTATTAAGATGTATATAAAACTACAATTCCTTTTGTGTGGACAACATTTAGTTAAAAATTTACTTCTGTTTTTAGTACTTGCTGGTTGAAGTACTTATATTATTTTCAATTGTTGTATGAGACATCTGTAAATATTTAACACTGTTGGATTTAATAGATATCATTGAACTGTTGTTTTTAGAATTTTTTATTTTAGTAGACAA
The DNA here is from genome assembly GCA_916610165.2 of Gymnosoma rotundatum. Classification (NCBI taxonomy): domain Eukaryota; kingdom Metazoa; phylum Arthropoda; class Insecta; order Diptera; family Tachinidae; genus Gymnosoma; species Gymnosoma rotundatum. Next base: position 35,491,947 of record OU744337.1, read on the forward strand.
GCAACTACGTGTTATTTATACTGACACACATTACTGTACTTATTATTGCTTCTGAGAAATACTTTAATGTATTTTCAATTTTAATGACAATCTAGACGAATGTCGACGTGACCTTTAAAAGTATTTTTTTACTCTTCTAATAGCCTCTTCCACAATTCTTTTTTTTAACTATAAATAAGAGGTGCTTCTTTACAAATCGCAAAAGTGACATCACTGAAATACAATAAATCATATCTTTTTTATAATGCTGCTGCCTTTAAAATAATTATGTAGCTGCGTAACCGGCGACAAATGTTGCTAGCGTCATTTGCTGTCGTGTGTTCGTATATCCTGCTGCGGCGAATATGTTTAATGATTAATAAATAACGTTTGGTTTGTAACAGCAGTATGTCGCACATTGGTATTTGTTCATAAAATATAACGAGGGCTCGTAGAATATTGAAATTTGGCTCTGAGCCATCAGTTAGCTTAATTAAGAAAAATATAAAGTTTCCTCAACATTGGCAACGCCCACTTTTCACCGCGTATAGAACCCAACATTTAGTTTTGGCCAAAACTTTTTGAAATTTGGCACAAAGCCTTTTATTACCTCAATTAAGAATAAAATAAAGTTTCATCAAAGTTGGTCATGCCTACTATACACCGCCATTATAATACATTTTATATTTTTTATTTCTTTACCAAAACTAATTAAATAAATTTCGATATATGCATTTAAATAAAAACTTTTATTAATCATCTATCATTTCGGTAATTATATCATCAACTTCAGCAACTGTTTACGGGGTCGACATTAATTGCTATAAAAGGATCTGACGATACTTAAAGTCGATAAAAAAAATTTGTATTTGTTGCAACTCTGCGATACTTTCTGGAGAACCTTCATTTATAATTTCTATAATCTTTATTTCTGGCTTCTTGAGAATGCATATGCCAATATCAAGTTTTGCCGCATCCATGATATTCTTCCCGTGTATCAGTATTTTCTGTTCTGTTACTGGCATATAATACCAACTATATTTTTCAACAAAAAGTTTTACTGTATTTTAAGCAAAATTCTTCAAGGAATAAAATTTTTTAACACAGGTTATTATTTGTTGTATATCGTTAGTAGACCCAGTTACTTGTTAAACTGCATCCACTTGTCTACACATCTGTTCCTTTAAAACGTTCTGAATTCAAATTTTATTTTCCAGTTTTAGACTTTTGTGTTTATCTTTGTTTGTTGTAGGAGATATAAAGTATGCACTCCATAAATTTTATGCGTATGTAAGGAGGAAACGCCCATTTTGATTGCTTCACCAACAATTGCTTTGCTTGAAACAAATTTAAGATTACTCATTTCAAATGCTTTGCAAATGTAAAAACACAACTGCTGAAGATGTACCCGTATTAGTTTGAGCTGTCTTGCCATCTAAAATTGTAAACACGAAATAATGCTTGATCGAAAATTGCTTCCCGCACGGTACAATTTCAAAGCAGCAATATCTAAATAATTTTTTTTGAACAAGGCTTAGCATTTTTTCTTTTGTTTCTTTGGTAAATTCAAAGGAGATAGGGCGGAAAAATCTTGTTGATGACGCAATTTTATTTCGCCAATACTCTTCTTGAAAAATCGTCTGCAGGCTTAACGGGACCATACATGCCCGTAACAAAGTTGTATCGCTTACATCAGCTGCTTAACTCTGATTGTACTCAACACGTCTGGAGGAACCATACCCCATTTACATGTAAACACTAATTTATCCGTCATACCATTTAATTCTTCATCCGAAAAAGTTTGAAAAATCGGCTTAACGTATGATCTATTCAACTTTGCAAGAAGACAGATATTTCAATTTCATCTAGATGGCAGTGCCTTTTTCCTTCTCTGACGTTTGCATATGGTGCCAAAATATCGTATCCTTCATTTTTGAGAAATCTTTTGATGGCTTCATCCTGATTCTATGTAAGCATCCATCATCATTGCTAGTACAGCCGGCGAACAAATATATCCTTGAGTTGGTATATTTCCACCTAACACTTTACTTTCCATTTTAAATGTTCTTGTTAACTTTTTGAAGCTAATTCAGCTGCCTTGAACCTCTTTCTGCGAACTTGACAACCTAAAAAATTTCTAGACTAGTTGAAAAAGTAGGCTCGCTTTCAAGTAATACTTCAAATACAGCTAAACACACAATCTAGAAAATCATACACTTGTAAGGGCCTTATCTTTTATAATTCGTTTCCCAGTTATTAATTTCAAATTATTAATTATGGGATTATTGCAACAAATGATTTTAATATAATTAATTAAATAAATTATTATTATATAAAAAAGTTGAGATTCATTTTGGAATAACTTATATATAATTCAATCAACGAAAAATTGAATAAAAATTCAATCTAAAAACAAAGAAATGCATTAATCTATTCATAATGATTCGCCAAAATATAATTATCATAAATGTTAAAAAGTGAGTGCAGTAGTAAAACTAGTTTGACAGTTAAAAAAAAAAACACACACACAATTTATCCTGCTTAGTTTAAAAGATAATTTATTTGCAAATTAAAAATTATCTACATAATTTAAAAATATATATATGTATATGTATATATATATGTATATGTATATATATATATATGTATATATATATTTTTGAATTATGTAGGTAATTTTTAATTTTCAAATAAATTATCTATATATATATATATTCTTCCTTTAGCCAAGGGAAGAGAAAAAGGATTAAGATCTCCTTTACTGAATTCGCTCTACCAATATTATTTCTTGATAAAAGAAGATTTTTTTTTTATAATTATTATAAAGCATATACATATATAAAACAATAATAGCATTGATACCTCAGCGCCAAATTGGCATTTTAGAGGTTTGTTGGCAAAATTTTAAGCTTACAATATCTTTATACATGTAAATCTAAAAAAATAAATTCATTACTCGTAATATTCAGAGCCTAATTTAGTAATTTAAAAATTTTCTTACATATGCATATTATATGTATATTCATTATAATTCATTATATTTCATCTACATTATGAAATAAAAAATTCCTTAAAGAATATTTGAACTGTGATAGTTTTGTTTCAAGTTTAATATTATTGGGCAAATTTGTTATGTTTCCTGCAACCAGAGTAATCCACTCGTTGTTTAGTTTTTTCTGCTGACAAAAAACTATTGTCAAGTTTTCTATGTTTCTTGTATTAAAAGTATATTGATTCTTTGGAAATTGTATAGTAAAGTAACAATTGAAATTTATAAAGCCCATAGATTGGCAGAACGTGAGTAAAATCATCTTTGTATAACACAAGTGTTGGAAATCTGTTTGGTTAATTTGCTACACTTTTTAACGCTTTGTTTCTAGTCTCTAAAGCGATTTCAACTCAACCGTTTTTTTAAATCCGTATATCAATGCGAGATAGTTAATATGGCTTTGCACTAAAGCCTGAAAGATTTAGAACTTTGTATTTTGATAAAATTTGTTTTTAAACTTGTATAACAAAGACAATGCAGGAAAAATTTTTAATTTTTCTTGAAAATAAATACCCAGATATTTTACTGTGGGACTTTTTTGGATTACCTTACCATTATCAAATATACTAAACTCATTATTGAAAGAAAAGTGTGGTTTAAATCTTATTAATTTTGTTTTGACAGGATTTAAAAAAAAAAGTTTATTGTGCGTATATATTCTGAAATAAATACAGCATCTCTTTCCATACTCGTTTAAGGTTTAAATGCAGTTTCGTGCTTATAATGATAAAATATATATCAGCATATAAAAACATTTTTCCTGTTAGGTTAAGGTTTTGTAGATCTTTAATGTAAATGGAGAACAATAAAGGACCAAGACACTTCCCTAAGGAATACCATATTCAACAGATTTCAATCCACTAATTTTTTTTTTATTAATTTGGACAAATTGCTTCCTATAATTTAGATTCCTCTTTAAAAGTAAAAGCTTATTCCTATTGATACCATAATATCTTAGCTTTTGCAACAGAATATTATGATTGATAAGATCAAACGCTTTTGACAAATTAAAAAATATACTTGCAACAGCACTATGACCCTCATCCAGACCTTTACATATATAATTTCTTACATTAACAAAAGCTTCTTCAGTCCCGCACCCGTTTCGAAATTTAAATTTAAAATTTGCTTATGAATACGGAAAGTATTCATATAGGTCGATATTGTTCTACTGTTTTATTATTTTTTTAATTGTAATAACCTTGTGTATTTTTAAAATATCGGGGTAAACTGACAAATCTACCATACTATTAAAAATTCTTGCAAGAATTGGTGCAATGTAACGTGACCCACCTAAGAATACTTTTTAACTTATATTATCGTGTCCACAACTTTTTTGAGGTGATAGGACTGAAATAACTTCTTTAACTTCTTCAGAAGTTACATAATTAAGATAAATTCTCTTATTAAGTACTCTTAACGTTCTCAATCCATTAAAGGAATCCGAAGGTGTTTGTTCTATTTATTTCTTCAAGCGATTGCAAAAAATGTGCGTTTAACATTTCAGCTTTACAAACTCTACTTCAAATTTGATCACCATTATTATCATCATCCAGGTTTTATTAGGGTCGTTTTTAAAAGTTTCTAATGAATAGCGTTATACCCTGGTTATATTTGAATATTTGAACAAGATTTTTTTAACCACGTTTCCTGCACGAAAATGATTGTAGGAAGTGTAGGAAATTTTGCAATTAATGTTTTATATTTGTTAGATTTTAAAATTGATAAAATACTTCTAATGTTTATAGATATGAAATTTAAACAACTGTTATAACTAGATAAATGTATGTTAAATGCTTCGAAATTTTGAAAAAGTTGATTTGAATTAACTATAAAAGAATAAAAATGAAAGAAAATTTAAACTAAGTTATATAAAAAAGATTATTTAAAAATATAGAATTCACGATGGTACAGCATGTGAGTTGTCTGAATCTTGAGGACATTCTTTAGTATGCACAACTGAATGTCTTTTGGAACGATAAGTTTTGCCTCGAGTAACAATTTGTCAACTTCATCTGAACATCTGATGATTTTTGGTTTTAACAATTCACTCCTTTTGGTACAAATTCTCCCATTAGATACATAAACAGAACGATATCAAAAATTTTTAAGCGACTTTGCGTAATTAAATAAGTTCATTGTCTCTCTACTCAAAGACTCGTTTACATAAATTTTCATTGTTTCTTCTTTTTCACGTAGTTATGGTTTAATCGCCATTAGTATTTCTTTTGATTTTTTGGTGGATAGTTTCAGAACAACTGATTTTTTATTCTCTGTGGCTTTTTTGTTTTTAAAAAGTAAGTATCACTTATATTCGCTTTTTTATTCCTATTTCAACATCATCAGAGAACTTTAATACTGCTTCTAAAGCAGATACACCATCATTTGCTTCAATGCCAGTCAACAAACAATCATTTATAAAACTCTGATCGTTCAAATACTTTACAGAGTCTTTTAACATTTTTACTTCTGATTTCAGTTCTTTGTTATCTTTTTGCAAGCGCTCTACGTTTTTTTTTTTTTTTTGCTACACCTTTAATTAAATCGTCAAATTGTTTAGACGTAGAAATCATTGTTGCATTTAAAGCAGACAATTGATCAAGTTTTTTTAATCCTGTTTTTATTTCATTGAGTTCAGCTTGCAGATAAAATTTGTTGTTGTTATTGTTTTTACATTGATGACACACAAACTTATCATTTTCATGTTTAGGCAAATGTTACAACTGTCTTTTATCAAAGGATGTACAGACAACATAAAAGTTTTTGCTGCATTTGTCACATTTTAAGATTTCTTCAATGCGCAACTTGCATTGAGCACACATTAATTTGTTATTTTTAACACTGCGACTGCTAGACTTTGACATTGTTTATAAATTTTAAATATTTTGTATATTAAAGATTTGTAATTTGTATTTTATTTAATTATATCAGGCTTGTTGTTTTTTAATTTATTTAATTAAGTTTTCGTCAACAGAAGAAAGACAAATAAGATATTTACACTCCAAGGGTTGCCAACTTTATGTGCAAAGAAATGGCGTAACAAATCGAGAAGAATTGTCACTAAACACTCTTGTTTTCAGTATTTTTAAGTTACTTTTTTAAATATCCTTTTGATTCTTTTTTCTGATTACAGCATCTATTTCAAAATTGTTGGCTTACACTAAGCCTTCTTCCATCGCTTCTTCATAGACTAAAATTTAGACAACGGTTTATTTATACCATGTTTTCACGTAGCCCAATATTCTAGCTTCGCTGTATTATTCCTGATTCATGGCCCAATCGTGAGCGAATCAATATGCTTCGTCATATAAAATCTTAAGAGCGATGGATGTTGTTTTGAGACGATTTAGTGTGATGATATAAAAAATTTCTCTCTATTAAAATTTTTATGTCAAGTTATCCCCTCAAAACTCAAGACCCCTCTTGCTTCACCAGCTAACAAAATTTTCATGTTAGTTTCATGAAAAATTTCATATTATGTAATTTGATGTATTACACTTTATTATATTAATTTTTTTTGTTCCTATGAAATTCATAATTGCAGGAGTGTCTTTTTTCGAAAAAAGTTGTTTCCGTGAGAATATACGTGATCAGGCTGACTTATACAATACACCTTTTTGCGATTACGTGTTTAAATTAATTTAAAACGTAAGAATTTGTATCTTACAGGTTTTAGCCTAGTTATCATATATTATAAAAAATTAAGGGCTTAACTTCTTACCATTTAATTGAAATAACCCTGAACTGTCATTTGTCAAATAGTTTTAAGGACTCATTCCTTTATTCCCTTTACAGTTACATGTTCTTGTATCTTTTCCAGCTTTGGGGTCTTGATATTAACAACTAAGATTTATTACTTTAGAAGCTCTTATTTTTTCTCGATTATTATTCTAAATTACAAGCAAGTATTTGAGTTATTGTATTTAAAAAAAAAAAATACACAATACAATAAATTAAATTTTGATTTAAACGTTCACTTTTTCAATTTACTCTAAAATAAAATTGTTTTTTTAACTGTTTTTAATGCAACATTCTAATTCTTTTTATTAACAAAAAAAATTCTGTTAAAACTCAACAATACATACATATGTATGTGATTTAGTAAATTAAAAACGAATATACGCAAAAAAAAACCATGGTTAATAAAACATAATCTAACAGCAGCATATTATGTTTGTATTATATGATTGTTAACATATCATAGCATTGTTACATTCAATAGTAATAAAGCTGGTGTTGCAAACATATTTTATCTAGCATAACAATCACATGATAAAATCTTAAAATAATTATGTTAAAATAATGGTTAAATTAAAACATAATAATATGGTTGAAAATGTCATGATATATAATTGAATTATAATATAGTCTCGTAAGTGCAAATATTTCCCAATATAAAAGACTTAGTTATTTATTGTTTAATTTATTATTGATTTGTCATTAAAGTTTTTGAAAAACACAAAAAAATGCAATTTGAAATGATTTCACAATTGTGCTTAAATCACATAAATAAATATTTATATGCTTACATACATGTACGTACATATATTTCAACTATTTTTTAAATGTTTTGCTTACCTTTTTATTTGTTTTCATACTTTGTGTATTATTTTTAATTGTTAAGTTTGCACACAAATTTTTATTTTCAGTTTCAACTTTAAGCTAACAATAATTACTAAACTCATAGTAAAGCATTCTTTCACGACATAGAACAAAATATTTTTAAGAGCAAACATTATTTTGTTTGCTTTCAATCATACACTGATTAATAAAAAAATGTTATGGTTAAATAAATTATATTATTTTTAATAAGTTATAAAACTTTTGTTGTGGTTTAAATTTTTTTACGTTAAACCAACCGCGTTGCATTTTTTGTGCACAGTAACCATATAATAGTTAAATATCAACAAAAACGTGTTTATCGTGACTGGAGTATGGTTGAAAACAATAATTTGTTTTCTAGAACTTTACAATGTTACAAAGAACATATTATGTTTAGTGTGACCATATCACAACCGTGTTTTTTCTTTGCGTATACTTATTCTTAAAAAATCCTTTTTTTTCTTTAATTGTAATAGGTTTTACAGGCAAGAAACCAATGACCTATTTTTGCACACGATCGATATCTTTTTTTTACACGAATTTTTCTGGAACCAATTTACCGTGTAAAAGCCGAATTAGGTGTATATGAAATATAAACATTTCTCTAATTACAACGAACACAAACTTTAAATCTTGAAAAACAAGAAGAAAATTGAGTAGCTTTTTATTAATATGTTGAGTGTAATAGAGCTTAGAAAAAAATATATATTTTTTAATTTTTGGCCTGTGTAGGAGAAAACACTTTTCATAATGAGCATCGTTTTATAAAAAGTACGAGCTTACCTTTTTCCACAATTAGTTTTAAATATACAGTCAGCTGCAGGCCGCCTGCAATTTAAGATGCTAAAGATGTAAGTACAAATCGTGTAAGAATTAAGGGACACTTTTGTTTGTTTTTTTTTCTCACAATTTTATATTCTTATATATTTTGTAGTTTTATGCTTCGTGATGTTAAATACCAAAAATTATTATCTGGAGAAGCTTTTCCTTCTCAAAAAAAAAGTATATTTTTAATAAAGATTGCACACATGTTAAAAGCCACAACTTATTTGCATTTACTGCACTCTTCCTGGGTGACACAAATTTCGCATAATTTTGAGTCGACATAATAGAAATAAACAGCCCTTTTGTCTTCATCAAAATAATCGTATAGCTGAATGGTAGCTGGTTTTTGCATGGCCACAGCGTGAGTTCTGAAAGCTTCCAGCGTAAAACAGGTTTCATTATATTTATACATATGATCGAAATATGCAACCAACAATGTTCCAGAGTTTTTCAATTGTGCATCCTATGAAATAAAAAATTTTGTATTTCTTAAGTGATTACAATTTTAAGACCACTTACACCAACTGTCTTTAATTTTTGCATTTCCTTTAAACTTTCATCACCAATGGTATAACCTGTGGGTGTAGAAATTTCCAGCAACGCGATATTAGAAAATTTTTCTTTACCTATATAAGTAACACACACTAACATTTTAAAGTATGATGAACTTTTGTTGATATGAAGTATATTTATATTCATGAAAAAACTAGGGTTTAAACCAATTTGATTTTTGAATACGTCATCTGGTTCAATGACTTCTACGAAAGCTGTACCTTTACCCTTGATGGTGATTTTAGGTTCTATCGTTTTAGGGAACAACTGAAAATAAAAGTAGTGACCAAAGTTGGTTGGGTTTTTATAGAAGTTTTTAAGAATTTCATTTGCTTAAAAGAAAGAGCTGTACTAATGTAACACAAAAAAAAAAACGCATTTTGGATCATTCAAATAAAATTCCAAGTTATCATTTGTAGACTTTATTAACCTACATCCCGAGTCTCTATGCAGTCCTTTCAGATTAAGATATATTGAATTAATAACCTACTTGCTCCCAACTTTTAGGCCTTGACCTTGAATAGTATTTATTTGTTGTACTTGAATGAAGTTTTAATTGTTCGAATTTATTCTACTACGTTGCTCTACAGATTTTCCAATACAGTTTTTCATGCAAAGTTATCGTAGTAGTCAGTGTCGTTCATATTTTGGAGTCCACCTAAGGATAACTAACGCACTATTTAGGAATAACTAAAAATGGCGTAATGCCAAAAGTCGTAGTAAAAACGCAGATTAAGAAAATTATTCAAGACGTCTGTTTTTAGCTTAGTATTTACCGTTGTTAGCATACAAGTCGTAAGAAAGTTGGCATTTTGTACTTAAAAGATTTCGAATTTCAATTTGAAAATAACACTTTTCACAACGTTTGTCCAAATAAGTACCATCAATTCGTTTTGCACACGGTTATACAGAAGATTGGTGTATAAGAAAACAAAATATCGAGTTACACAGCTTCTACATTAGCTGCCTCATGTGTCGTACGATTTGAAACCTTGTTTTAAAAAACTCAAACCGGTTTTAAAAGTGCTTAAAAGTGTTTTACGACTGTAGCATCAAGTGTATATTGTATGCCAAAAGTCTAAGAAAGCTACATATACAACTTGAACAAATTACTTAATGTGTTGCCCGTGGACCTCCTCGAACTCATCTCGTTTTGGGTTAAAAACTTGAAACTGAATCTTGAAAGGTTCAGAAGTTCCTAAATGTTAATTTTGTTGGTAAAACTATAAATGTTCCAATTTTGGCATTTTCGATTTGTGATTTGGAAATTTTTTAGTTAAACCTTTATTTTTTTTAAATGTGAACTTCGCAACGCACTAAATTTAATAAAAAATCAGTTACTTCTTAGAAGGTAAAATTTTGTTTTAATTTTTGTCATATTACAGAAATCGGCAAAAATTTTCATAAGTTAGATACCCTTTAAAAGATGTCAACGACAATTGCACCATCTTGTACTAAGTTTGTTCAAATTCGAACTCATACAATATTTGGCTTTTGGACTACGTCCATACAGTTACTTTATAGGGTTCTAAAATTTAACGGGCGCTCTAAAAATTACGTCCTATTCTTAAAAATATGGCTATTTCTTTAACTGTGAAAGGCAACACGTCAAGTTAGCGCTGTGTATGCATAAGTATGCCCACTATAGCAGGGTGTGCGTTCCGACAGTTACATGATTTTTATCACGTGGGTTTGCTTTCATTACATGTCCCTGACCTTGATTTTTAATGACAGAAAATTTAAGTAATGATATTTTTATATCCGCTACAAATGCATGTACTTAAAATATAACAAAAAGTGTTCGCCCAGTGACGCTAATTTAAAGTATATGCCTTTAGCTTTTTAGTTGAAGTAGGTGTAGTAGCCAGACATTGGGAATTTACATCACGTATGTACAAAAATAAAAATTAAAGGGTGTCCGATAAAGCCGTAATTTTTACGTATAATATCTGATTTTATGAATCCTTATAGGCAAACGCTATTAATTTTTAGCAGCAAATAATTACAACATAAAATTTAGGAAATTAGGACATGCCCATATATGGTGTGTTTGTGTACTATTGCATTTTTTATAAAAAGAAAAATATATTTTAATAAAAATTGAACATATGTAAAAATCAACTACTTACTTGCACTCAATACAGTCTTCCTGGAAGATGAAAATATCGCACAATTTAACATCAACATCATAGAAAATAGTTGCGTTTTTATTGGTATCGTAATAATCATACAGTTGAATGGAAGCTGGTTTTTGCATGGCCACAGCGTGAGATCTCAGGGCTTTTACCGTCAAACAGATTTCAACATTTTTATACAAATAATCGAAATATACAACCAACAATGAACCAGAGTTTTTTAGTTCTGTATTCTATAACATAACAAAAACATATTGTACTACTCAAGTACTTTCCATTTTAACAGAACTTACGATAACTCTATCTAATTTTTCCATTTCATTTAAACTTTCATCATCTATAACATAACCCGAGGGTGTAGAAATTTCCAGCAACGCCATATTATAAACTTCTCGTGGAAGCACATATTTGACACACACTAGCATTTCGAAGCCATTACGATTGGTATTAGTCATATTTGCCTTTATAATAAAACTCGGGTCTTGATCTTTCTGAATTTTGTAAGTGTTGTATTGGTAGGCGATTTGTACAACAGCTGAACCATTTCCTTTCGCGGTGAATTCAATTAAGTTCGTTTTAGAGGGCATCTGAAAATAAAAGCAGAAACCCTAGTTTATCAAGATATTTTAATAATTTTTAAGAATTTCATTAAGCTCAGGCAAAGAGCAAGGACGAGAAATAATTTATTTAAGAAAATTAGAAAATACTAAAGGGGAACGTATAGAGCCGAGATGTACTAGAATTGCCGAGACAAACTTGCTTTAAAAAAAATTAACATTTTAATCGATCAGACAAACTGTCAAAGAATGTCCACATCCTTCGAAGCAGTAGGCAAAACACCACGCCTACCTCTAATTTTTTCATGTTCTTTGGAACAATAAAGTGACTCCAATAAAAAAAAAAAAAAAACAATATGGGGTTATAGATAATTCGAAAATAAGAAGAAAAATTAAATGAAACAATTGGCGCTCTCTGTCTTTTACAAGCTTTTCAGGATATCTGTAACCTTGTGAGAGCCAATGGCATTTTTATTTATTGATGATGAACCTTTATGTAAAATTATATATATGCAGTACCAAAAAATTTTTTTAAATTCTCTGTCACCCCAATATTTGCGTTTTTTATTGGAGTTACTTCACTTAACTAGATTTACATACATGGTGAAGGGCATAAAATTTTAGGCATAGCCGAATATAGCACTTTTACTTGTTTTTATTTTTCACGATCGCTGCATTGTATTGGTGGGAACTAATTTATGCGCTTCTTTTTAACAACCGGCAACAAAAATAAGTGTTTCTTATAGCTATCGCTGGCAGTTAATATGACTACGGCTATGGCGTTGTGGGCTAGCATGTCTAATTGAACCTTTATGCAGTGATGGATATGTTTAAAACACTAAAATTTCTCTGAGACTACTACCTTCTTATACTAAACATTTCTTTGCTTAACTTTTTCTAGGACTTAGTCTTTCTGAAGTTATGTGTTTCTTAGTTTATGTCTCTCACCATGTTATTCTTAGACTACACCATTCAAGGGCTAAATAGTCATGAGACTACGTCCTTCGCTGACTACGGCTTTATAAAATTAAATCTTTCCTACACTACGTTCTTTGAAGAGTACATTTTTTTCTAGAGCGTGTCTCTTTTAGAAAAAGAATTTCTTAGAACAAATTTATATTATGGCGTCTTATATGACGTTTTACTGTGACTATTTCCTTCTTTAATCAAATTTTTTTTAGACTACGAGTTTTGAAAACTATTTCATTATTAGTCTACCTTTTCTTATACTACAGTTTCAGTAGTCTGGAGATTTATAATTCTAGGTCTCTTTTTATTGTATTACCAATTTTCTAAACAGATTTATTCTTAGATTACGTTTCTCTTAGATGACGCTTTTGTAATAGCTGGTCTTTCTTTTGTTACGTTTTCCGTAAACTCTGCCTCTCCTTTTAAATCATGTCTACGTCTTCTTAAGTTATTTAGGCCTTGAATTTTTCTTGCGTCCTTATTCTGTTTGTAAATTCTAGCTTTATTCTTTTGGACCAATATTGATCCCTTTGAACTACATCCTCATTTAAGCTGCAGTAGCTTAAATGTCAAAGAATTAAGCTATTTAAGCCAGATGTGTCTCTTATGACCACGTGCAAAATGAAGAACTTAAGGTTACGTGCTGTTTACATGTTATATCTCTAAGGCTTACCAAAACATTTCTTATAAGAGTTCTTTCTTTATGTCTTCTATAACTATGAGTTTGAATTATGCAATAGCTAGAAACCTACGATGACCTGAAACAATTATCAGCTTAAAGATTAACAATGTTTCAAAGAATAAGTTTTATTTGTATAACGAGAATAAGGCTTCGTTCTCCCTAAATCGGTTACAGTTCAAACGTTCTTAGCCTGCTTCTATAAGTAGTATTCTTGCTTTCTATGACTGTGTGTTATTACGGCCATTGTTTACACATCAGATTCCTAAGTCTCTGAAAGAATATTTTTGTACATAATGTCTATGATAATAACTTAAGCCATGGGTACCATGGGTACGAAAGTTTCCCTCTGAAACAAGCAACCTAACTCTAAGAAATTTTTATTTAACTTACCTCAATACTTTGATACAAAATTCCATTATCCTCGGTCAATTTAATAGCTCCCTTCTTATCATTTGATACAATACCAACATCCATTCTAGCTGGTTCAAGATGGGCTAATTCGGTAAACTTTTTAAGGGCGTATAAACCAACGACGCTATCTTTAGTGGAAACAAAACCTCCGAGGCTATTACATTGAGCTATTAGCGATTTAACAATGCGTATTACGTCATCGACTTTGGTAGATTCTGATCCAGTAAGGTTAACAAATTGTACGAAGTAGTTTCAGCATCTTTGGCGAATGCATTATTCCACAAATACTTGCCAAAATCCTGATCAGGAAGAAGGTCAGTTCTAGCTAAGTACTGTAGAATACTTACCGTTGCCTTAGCTTCTTCATGCTTGGCTTTATTTAAGGTGTATATGGTTAATGCCTCGTCAAGATGCGTTCTAAAGCTTTGATAATTTTGCGCTATAAAATTTACACCGTCAGCTATTTCTCGAGAGTATTTTTTTGCATAAGCGGGATTCGCTAGGAAGGCCAATACAGCAGCACTTGTTAGCGTTAAAAGGTTTCCATGTTGAGTAGTGCAGCAAACACCCTTTTCGGTAAAAGTTCCATTTTTAGCCTGTTGTTTGCTTAAGTAGGCCAAGCCCTCTTCAATGATTTTTTCATTGACACTGTAAAGTTCTTTAATTTGTGACAAAAAACGTACGATATAGGCCGTCATCCATGTAGAGTGATTTAAATGCTTTTCCTGAGCATGAGAAGGACCAAAAATACTGAAGAACCCATCTGTATTACGATAACTTAACATTTTCCGATATCCAGCGTTTAGATTGTAATTTAACTTAGCTTCCATGGTAGGAGTCAAGCGTTTTGAATTAATCAAGTATTTCATAATCAAATAATTAGACACCAGAAAGGACATAGTTTGTTCACCACAGCCTGTTGGCATACGCACCAAATTGTCTATGTTGTTGAAAACGGGACCCATAATGTCACCCACAACACCGAATTCGATATGTTGCGAATCGAGTACAAAGTCCTTAGGTAATTCCAATTTAAATGAAGACTTGTATTCAGGTTTCTTGTTCAAAGTGATAAAATAAGCATGATTGACATATTTGGTAATGCCTTCCGGAACCGCTTTCATGGTTTTGTGTATGGTTTCAATATCAGCTAATGATGAGGCTTTGAATTTCAACACAACATTTCCAATAACTTTGGGCCTTATCAGGAAATATATCGTAGCAGTTCCATCAGCTCGAACACGTGCGCGCTTGGTTACTTTCAACCCAATAATGACATTATTGCAGAAATCGATAATTTCATATTTACCCTCACTGTTGTCTACGTTTATCTCCATATCTAAATCTTTATGGTAATTGTTACGCACCAAGGTGGGCACATTAATAATTTCGTCTGGAATATAAAATTAATTAAATCTTTAAGCTAAAAATATATCTAGCAAGCGTACCTCTTTTAACTGAGTATGGCAAACGTACTGATATGAAGGTCGTCAAATCTTGATCACTGCTAATAAAATTGATTGAATAATTTAAGGAACAAGAATAATTTTTTTTTTTGTGTAAAGTCTTTTAAATGTTCATAAAATTTTAAATCTTCCTAAATATGTACATACATATAAGCTTATATAAAAAACCAAAAATAATAAACCTTAAAAATTTACAAGAATATTTTACATTAGACATCTGTACAAATACTTAAGAATCAGGACACTAATAGCCAAAGGAGTGATTGATTTTTTTCAAAAATTAAAAAATTTGTTAATAATAGCACCAGAAACGTTAAACTTTTAGTCTTTTCCACTTTGTTTCATCACTTAATGTAAAATTATATGTCAATGTATATGAATTTTTCATTGGAAACTTGGGAAAATGCATGGCAGCAGACAAATTCCTATGTTTATTCTGTTTTTTTAAAATGTCGCTCTCTGTAAAAAATTGTAACAAGAACATATTTTGTTCTCGTTTTTCTGCCATTAGTTTTGCATATGAGGTGGTTTGTTTGAAAGTGGTATAAGTCTATTTTTTCATATATTAAGAAATTTAAGGGTTTCCGTTTGAAAAAATTTAAATATTGGCCAACTTAAAAAAAAACCATTTAAAGTTGTTTGAAAAAATAACCAGTTTTTTAGTTCCACATGAACTTACACTACTTTCAAATATAATATTTTATAAGAAATAAAAACAAGAGCAACTTTCCATATTTTTATAGACATAAGCCTTACTAAAATAAATATTTATGTAAAATGTAATAGTTTACATAAAGAAATATTTTATACTTATTTTTCTTTAACATTAGTATATTAGCTATATAGGTAATAACCTTAATTATCCGTTATATATTTCTCTCGTTACGCTCCATGAAGTTTTATAAAGTGGTAACATATAAATTTTGCTGAGATTTTTGTCTTCCATTTTTTCCACGCAATTTTTTTTAACCCACACTAATTTTATAAAAAAATTGGTTATGGATCGTTGTTCATACACAATATTTTACAAGGCTGTTTAAAATTTATCTGTCCTTTTTTTCTGTTTGAAATAGAGATTATATTGAGACAATGTCTTCTCTTTTCAATTCCTACAAAATGAAAAATGCAGCTGTTTTTTCCGCAAACCTTAATTGCATTGTAATAGCCTCGGGCAGTGCATAATTGGTCTTTTCCTTTAATGCTCTTTCTAGAAATGCTAAATATAATTCGTTTTGAAAAAATTAATATAAGTTGTTTGAATTAGGAATGGACTTATTCCACTTTCAAATGAAACATTTGAGCGAAAGAGTCGTACAGAAAAACTGTTTCTGTTTATTTTATGTCCAGATAAAATTCTATTAAAATTCTGAATTTTACTATGGAGAGAAGAACTCTATAGCTCTTAGTTTTTTTGAAAAAGTGGGCTTATACCAATTTACAAAAAGAAACAGCTCATTTTATAATCTTACAAACTCTTTAATTTGAGCATTTTGGTCAAAAAATAAATGTTTTTTATTTAGCTTTTCGCGTTTGTGTTTTAAGTTTATCCTTTATTTTTATATATTTCGCTCCGCCTTGATGTCAAACAAAGTTAAAGGAAGCTTAGAACCAGCATTTAAAAGGATTTTTTTTATTAATTTAATATTAGTTTAGTTTTTATTAGGGTTCGGAAAATACAAATATATTCTTTACATATCACTTATGTGTATCTCTAAATGTTAAATGTTGCTGAGCACATAAGCATATATTACTGTTATTTTAAATATTTCGCTGTTACGCGAACAAGTGTCGTGTACGGAAAAACGTACATGTTTCATATATTTGAAGTTCGTGTAAGTGCATCCAACACACGATTGATGTACGTTTCACACGATTGGTTGTATATAAAATTTAAATATTTTTACAGATTGCTGTATCTTTGAAACTGTTTAAACTATCGAAGTTACGGGTTTCAAATCTTAATTTTTTTTATTGGTTTTATCTCTTAGAATAAAATAAAAATACATATAAATGACATGACAATCACTTTGAAGTCCTCTAAAACACCATTAAAATTTTTGTAGTTCCTTAACCTGTTGCAAATAAAAATGTCTTTTGTTAAAACCAAATTAAAAGAATAACTGGCAACGCTGATATGAGAAGCTGAAAGAGTTAGCGTGGACATGAAGAAAAACCTAAATCGTTGAAAATTAGAAATAAATTGCAGTTTATTGCATTAAAAAATATATATTTATTAAATGTTTTTGTTGCTTACGTGAAGTATTAGCAAAACTTTTTCATTTTTATGATTAAGATAGTGAAATTGTATACTATCATTTAGCGGCAAAGAGGTCTATAAAAATATAAAGAAACAATAAAAAAAAAATGCCTCAAAGGTCTCAACTCGGTAGTCCTACTTTCGAGATAAATATCACCAAAACCCAATGCAGTATTGGCTGCGGTAGCTGCGGTGTTTACTATCATATTACAAAAAAAAAATATATCCAAATTTACATGCACAGAGTGCGAAAAACATGATCATAGCAACAGTGGAAATATTAATATAATAAAACGTATAGAGGAATTGCAGAAGTCTATTGAAGCCAAAATTGATACTACAAAATTCGACATTGAGCGCTAAGTGGATTATTGCTTTCTAAATTTTGAAGCTTAAACAAATTATCTTGTCAGTCACTATCGTACTGAAATTAACAGTGAAATGACTAAAGTTAAATCTGATATTAATCAGTGTGTATCAAGTGTCCATGAGGCGGAAAAATCGAATGTGGCAAAGTACCAGTACCTGGCTAAGAATAATGTGCTTGAGAGACGTTTTAATAGATCTGACATTCTGATCAGCGGTCTTACCTGTACCATAGATAATGTATCTGAAAATATGGTTAATATTGGTAATCTAATTGGAGTGGCCATAAATTATTTAGATATTAACCACTGTTGCTACATAAAAAGACGTACACAATTTTTAGTCAAATTGAATGCAGTGCGGCTGCGCGATGATATAACAAAAAACTATGTAAAGTCAAACCACTACTGCTGAAAGACATTTTTGGCGGATTCATTGAATCCAGAGTATATTTAAATGACAATCTGTGTCGGGCTTTGTCGAAACTACAATATCTGCGCCGCAAGTTGCTTTCAGCGAAAAAAATAATAAAATAATAATTAAATATGCCATTGTCAACATGGTTACTCCGAAAGCAGTGTGCTCATGTACAGGATGAATCTCTCAAAGTACATGGGTCTATTGCAGGAAATGCTGTATTTTTAAATTTTTTCTTTCTATATTTTTTCCATTCAATTTATGGAAGAATGTATGTTGGATGCCTTTGGTGTCTCGGAGACGTAGTATAATTAGTCAGTTTGTGACTCCGCTGCATCCATAACCGGCTATTAGCTGTTTAGAAGTGATCGTATGAACAAGAGAGGTGGCGTATGTATTTATATTCCTTTATATTCGTTTATGATCTACAATCGGATGTAGGAATTGAATGCCTTTTGGTTGAGGTTGTCCTTGATCCTCTTCTCACTGTGAGAGTATGCTCAGTAATTTTTTTTGATAGGTATAGTAAGATTTTGATTATGGGGTATTTTAACTCAAAAATGTTTTCTAGAGGCACATCGATTCGTAAAATATGTTATCGATTATCCTTAGCTGTGGTTCAAAATTCACTTCTTATTTCTCTCCTCAGCATACAACAACATCTCAGATTGATAACTTTCTAGTTTCTGATATAGAGATAGTTACATATCATTGCCAATTCCAAATTCAGGCATTGAATTTCATATCATGCTGCAATTTTTCAATCTTGTAATGTCTATGGCAGTTAAAGTTCTAATATATTTTTTATAGAGATTATAAAAGTAATTGTTTTTCTTAGATTCAGTCTTCTAACTTTGGAAGTATTTACAGTAGCATAAACATAAATGATGAGGTTGACTGCTTTAATTCAATTTTACAGAGAATTTTTTACGATAATGTGCTAACTTGAAGGGTAGTAAGGAATAGTGGCAACAACTGGATTAGAGACAATGGTATAAGCAGCGCAAAACGAGAGAGGGGTGTAGCATACCGCGCCTATAGAGATAATAGAACTCAGGACAATCTAAGAACTTTTTGTAAATATAGAAATAGATTAAAATTTGTCATGCGGAAGGCGCGTAGGAATTTCAGCTAAAGATTGGTGTACTTGAACCTTCCAAGACTAGGTAGTCTTTAATCGATTTGGATGAATTTAACTAGTTTTCTACAATACCTATGCTATTGGGACAGACATTTGTCAATACTTCGTCAGGAAGCGGCTTTCCGTTTAGTAATGTTAATGAGATTAATGTTTTCAGGGCTATGTCCGTGATAAAATCATATGACGTAGGACCTGATAATATGCTCATTAGATTTTTAAAGATTATTTTCCCTATGATTTCTAGACATTTGACAATTATCATTAATAAGTCTTTAGCAAACCACTGTTCCAGATATTTGGAAGGTTAGGAGAAATAAACCGATCCCCAAGATACAAAATTCTACCTGTTGCAGCGATTATCGTTCTATTAGTTTTCTGTCAGTTTGTTCGAAGATCATCTCCCAAGATCTTTTGGATATCATCAAGGAAATAAGAACGAACTGCGACAAATCTAGGGTTAGTGTCATGATCTTCCTAGATTTTAGGAAGATTTTGACTCTATTAGTCACAATGTTTTGATTGATTAACTTGCCCGGCTATTTGGTTTTAGTTCTAGCGGCTGCAAGCTTATTTGGTCCTTTTTATCAGAACGTAAAGAATTCGTACACGTACGCCAGGAAATCTCGGGAACTATTTCCCTTTATAGAGGTGTACCTCAGGGTTTAATTTTAGAGCCACTATTATTCCTTTTATATGTAAATGATGTGTTTGGTGTGTTAAGTCTTTTAGAAGCTTTTACTTGTGCTGACGATATGTAGCATCTGGTGGTACAATGTTGGCCCATGATGTTAATGAAAGAATAAACACTGATTTGGCATGCATTGAGAGGTGGTTTAAAGAAAACTTCTTGCAGCTAAACCCCACTAAATGTAAAATTATGATATTTTTTAAACATTAAACAAAAAATTGGGAACGAAATAGTAGAAACTGGTCCTTGTAATAAAACGTTGGGGATAATTTTAGATAACAGGCAAATATTTAACTACCACATCAACTCTGTTATTTCCCATATTGTTTGGATTTTAAAAAGATTATACAACATTGCTTATTTCTTACCTTTAACAGTGAGAAAAAGAGTAGATATATCCTTATGCATGCCGTTCTTTAATTACGGTATGGAACTATTTTGCTGTACATCAGCTCTAAACTTAGAAAGATATAGAATCTGTTTCAACAGAGTCATTCGTTATATTTTTAAAATTGGTTTAAGAGAACATGCTTTGATCAGTACACCAAACTAAGACAGATGTTATTCTTTTACATAACTATCAAATATGGATGTCCATCATATCGAACAGGAAAATTACACTTAAGCGTCTCTAGCAGGATGCAGTCTGTTGTAAGCCCTGTGTATATGCCGTTGTTTATGGATAGATCCTTCCTTGTTAGGGTTGCGCGATTATGTAACGCAGTTCTACCACACCTTTGTTCAATGTTTGTAGTTTTTTAAATGAATATTGGATAATGGGAAAAAGGGAAAAATAAAGAGGAAATAAAATAAATTAACCTGTTTTTTTCCTGTTTGTTCCTTCCATTTTTGTTTTTTTTATTACTCTATGTTTTCACTGGCTAGTGGTATACAAGTTCGCCCATGGAATATAGAAAGAATCAACTTTTCATCCTAGTCTACGGAACATGTGCTGATGGGGGGAATGTTTATATATATATATATATATATATATATATATACATTTTTTTAATATCATATTCCCTAACACCTTATACTTGGCCATTGGGCCAAGGTAACTAGACTACAAGATAATATAGAAGAGCACCAGTTTTTCACTTCATGTTTTTTTTCTTATTTTTTAATTGTCTATAACCCCACTTATTTATATATTTTTTATTGGAGTTACTTTATTGTTTCAAATGATATTAAGAAATTAGAGGTAGGCGTGGTCTTTTGTCCGCTGCGTCGAAGCACATTTATCGATCATACTCATTTCAAATAGCACTCCTTTCGACACTATTTGTCATCGCTTGGCGTATTTAAATTTTTCTAGGGGATGTAGTGCCTTGTCAAGCTTGATTCAACACGAACATGGACGGGCAGACGAACATCGCTTAATCAACTTCGCTATTCGTAAGACGTCAGAATATATATACCTTATGCGGTCGTAAGTGGATATCGTAGAAATTAAAAACGGAATGATAACTTTGTTTATACTTTTTTTCCACTTTTTGTGTTAAAGGGTATCAAAATTACAATAATTTATTAGCAATCACAAGGAACAAATAAAGAAATTAAATACTATCAATACTAGTTCGTCAACAAAATACACATACGTATACATTTCACTTTGTGGTTAGAGTTAAAATGTTCAGCTAGTCACAGTTTAATTTTGTTATTAAAAAATTAGAAAGTGAATTCATTGAAAGTATATCTTATCTTGGTCAGCAGGTACCACTTCGCATGCTGACTTAATTTTAAATTGTGTTATTTTTTTTGCATATAGTCGGTTGATGTTAAATTAGATGTGCTTACGTATTATTAAGTCTAGGAACACATCACACGACGGTAACGATATTTTCTACAAATTTGAAATAAGTTATCGTTTAACGACAATGCCTCTGAGATAAAATTTATTTTCTTTTCGGTTTTCATTATTCTCGCACATTTAGAGTCTCACTCTCCTAACAATATTGCCACATATATATTTCCAGAAATATTTGTGTTTTATAAGCATTTGAATTCACAATAATAGCAAAGGCATATTATTTAAATAAAAATAGAACACAATTTTAGGAATAAAAGTAACTAAAAAAGCTTATATACGAAAATGAACAAAAAAAAAACTGTATTCATTATAATAAAAAAAAATATTTTTATTCAAATGCATCTTGGCACTTACTCTTCCATAGCGTTGGCAAGTAAAAGGAGCTGCACAAAGCAAATGGTGAGATGCAATGTCAAACTCATGTCTCAGCCGTTAATTAATAAATTTGAAATAAATTGGAAACACTTAAATTAATTTAATTTGTTCCTTAATTATTTCTCACAATTTAACTTAAACGTCTGAAAAATCGAATGATGACTGAACACAAACTGTTGATGGTTCCTTTAATATATACTTTCTGTTGAAAACAAAGTTGTTCTCAGAAATCGGTGAGGAAAGTAAAACAAACACACTACAATTCAACTCAACCATAAAATCAAAAACAGTTACTTCTACGAGTATATACTTAATTCTCACTATTTAAGCCTTTATCTTTATGTTTTCTGTGGAATTATTTTGTAAACAACAAAAAAAAAAATTTTTACGAAAATTTTGTCTACATTAAAATAGCACCCTTTTGGTTATGTCTCGTGATATTTGTCATTATGGAGTTAAAGTTCCATTTATGTTATACTGCAAAAACTAAATCAAATTTTATCTGTAAACGTTTTATCTCGTCATATCATTTCTGTTTTAACAATTCCATTAGTCTAAATTTTTAAATGATGCAATGCTACTGAGTCAATTTAAGTATGTAATTCGTTCATCTTAAGTGTTATGTATATAGGGTGATCTCAATACTAAATAATAAGAATAACAGATGTATTAGTTAAAAATTAATGCAATACATTTTCATAAAATAAATATTTATACAGTTCCGAGTAACTAATAAAGTTTAGAGAGTGCTCTTTAAAAAATGATGTTTATGGCCAAAGTTAAAAAAAAAAATCCAAAAGTTAAAAGTACCCCTGCGCAAAAAATTTTCTTTTGGCTTGAATTGCTGTGTATCTTTTAGGTACAGAGTTTAATATTTAAACGACGATTGGCGCTTTATAAACAGGTAATAAAACTGTAGGCAGCAGAGTGGCCCACACAAGTATTGACTTTGACGTTCGAGCTACAACAAACTCTTGAAGTTTATATGGAATTAGAATTACTACCGCTACTTACGGCCGCTAAAGCCATGTAAGACTTGAAAATAATATTCTGTGATCACCTCAGATTCTTTCTTACAATATCCTTTATACAGAGTTTTTTGAAAATACAGCATTAATCTCTTATCGGTTACAGCCTTTAATAGAGTAAAAATTACTTTAGCCGCTATGAAAAAAATTAAAGAATTTATTTAAATTAATTAAAATTAAGTGATCAGAGGCACCACTTAATTTTGACATGACATTATTTTAACATACGTTGCCTTATATTTTAATACTTCAAAGTCAGATTCTTCAAATTTACAGGAAAAAGTTTTTAGTATTTTTTAACATTTATTTAGGGTTTGTAATCATAACTGATTTTGGTAATTTTTCCCTAAAAATTTCGGACACGTTTTATGCTTTCAGAAAATATAATTACGTGTTTTATTTTGGAGGTAATTTTTCTTTTTTTAATAACATAACAAAAGCTATGAAATAAAATAAGAGAGAAACTCAGCGAAGGGGTTCATCATAAAGAGGAAAACAACATTATTTTTTTCTTGAAGTAGTACCTTGTAATGTTTCCAAGTAACAAAAAAAGATATTTGAATTAGAGAATAACTTAGAATGTAGTAGGATCAGAAGTCCAAATAGTAGTGCTCTTTTTCCACAACAGTAAATTAAATGATAATCACCTTCTATAATGTTTTATCTTTAATATTTGTTTAAAGATAAATTGTTCTAAGATTAATTTGTTTTAATTACTTCTGCGAAGTTTAAGAAATTATTCTTAAAAATTTGTTTATATATTTTTTATAATTCACCTTTCTTGTGGATGTGATATTAACGATAACGAATATCACTTTATTCCCATGTAGTGATACTATAAAAGTTATTTGTTTCTCCCCTAACGATAGAATGTCTTCGTAAAACACGCTGCCTAAGGACGTTTAACCACGGAAGAAGATATATCCATTAAGAAGTCTGTTCGTAAAAGTCTTTCTAACTAACTGCAAAGCGTAGCACTACCGGATGATGAAATTCGCCTCAATTTTTGCGAACTAGTGTAGAAACGGATCCTTGGGATCAGTGCAATGAAAATATTCTTTTAATTATTTTGATGATTTGCTTGTGAAGAGGGGAAAGCTACTTAATCAATAAAAATGCCAATCTACATTTTTCGACAGTCTTATCATTAATTGTGAGCAATTTTGGAAAAAAATTTTTTAACATTTATTTTAATTATTTATTTATTTTTTTCATTAAAGTATTTAAGAAATTTTGTTGCTCTTAAAATAATCTGTTTCTTTAAGGAAACGTCATAAAAAATCTTAAACCTACAAATATGAGAGATAGTAGAAGTCGGTTGTTTAACTTTATTTGTTGAACTTAACGAGAGTATCATTAAAAAAAAGTTAAATTGTTATCTATGAAACATGCGTAGATGGAATTTCCAAATATAATGGAAAATTTTTCGTTGAACTTAAATATTTTGTGTTGTCTTAATAAAATGATTTATATTTTATTATATTTAGAGTGTCTACTTTAGGGAGTATTTATTTATTCAAATCTGATTATATTTAAATCCTCTCTAGATTATATCGCTTCCAGGGTCATCTTTTCCCACATTTCTTTCTACAGATTAGTAATTTAAAAATTGTTTTTATAAAATGTCCTTAAATTAAATTTATACTTTCATAATTATATTAAATAAATAATAAAATCAAGTAAAAATTTAATAAGTTTTCAACAAAAAATATATATATATATATAATAAAGCCTTTTAAAATTGCAAAAACTGATTTTCTTTGTGTGTAAAATAATCTGCCGGTAGAGATTTTATTGTCACTTTCTGTCTGGAAAAACTACTAATTTCCTAGTTCTAAAACAATGTACATGGGTATGCGTTCTGCTCCATTTTAAAACATGATTAAAGATCGTCTTATTTTAGGCCACTTTTTCGAGCATTGCTGGCTGAAAAACTCAAAGTCGTCAATTGCTGCTGGTGACTTCAAGCGACCTCATAGCATATGAACTAGAGATGTCAGATCACACGACCTTGGAGGACAATTGGCGTAGTAATTTCTAAAGTTTAGAAAAATAAAATAAAAAAATAAAATAAATAAATAAATAAATTTTAGAAAAATATATTGACCCAACCAAATTAAAACAAAGCAGTTAAGCCCTTGTTGATATTTTTTATTCCTTTGTAAAAGGAAAAATTCTATCAACGTTAATTATCTAAAACTAAATAATGAAATGTATTACTGCGGAAAAGGCATAACCATATGGCTATTTCGATATTGGGGTTTGGGTACGCTTATGGTTAACTGGGCTTTCTTGGATGTAGTGAAGATAGAAGTGAAGTTCGAAATATATCCTGAACAAACGAATAGTTGGATAGTTTTTTGGTGATCGGTTTGACATTTATTAAGGGGTAGAAAAAGGTAAAAAACTCAATTTATAATTTTTTCATACTCTCCTCTAAAAAGTTTGGGATACCGTTTATGCTTGGAGTTGAAATTTTTCTGTGTTTTAGTAGCTCTCTCTCTCTGAGACAAGCAAAGCAAAGGCGATCAGGTTAGAACATAATAAATTTGGAAGTAGTGGGAAGTCCTAAACGAGCAAAAAACACACCTTTTTTTTTTTTAATATACCGCGAAATATTACGCTTTTTGGGAAAATCGGTATTTTCTTTATGTTGATAAATTTTTAAGAAAACACTGCCGAATTCAAAGACTTAAGTATTTAAGAAAGTATAAAAAACTTGCCAAATGACAAATAAAATAAAATCTGCTTTTAAGATTACGACAACGATTCTAGCCAGGTAGACATTCGCCTTTTCAAACACGAAATAGGAAATTTTTAATTCGTTGATTACAAGGCGAGAAGTACTAACCAAATATAAAAAGTAGCAAAATTGGCTGCTTTTAAAAAAGTCTCACGAAAACATACTACCAAAAATGGGTCACTAATGGTTAATAATAAAAGGGGAGAAATTATCGTTTTTTCTTGAAGTGGTACAGGTTCTAACGGCTGTCGGCTTCGAAATACTACTGTAATTTAGAGGTTAAATTATACTTTACACAGCTTCATTATTCTCTACATTAAATGATAATTATCTTTTAAATTGATATCTGAATAATTATATTCAAGCTAAAATAATATTGCTTTCATTACTTCTGCAAAGCATAAGAATAATGTGTATAGAAGTTTTTTTTATTATTTGTTATGAACTAGTTTTCTTTATAAATGTGAGTGTAATGATAACGAATATCCTTTTTTATGTGCAAAAAAAATAATTAAAAATCTGAATATTTTTAAAAATTTACTTACTAAAAATTCTTACTTACTTTACTTACGTACATATTGGTCTTTAATGGGATGCGAACCTGATTTAATATCTTTTATATGTTCTGAGATATTTAAGGTAAAAATTCATTCGAAAGTTTTTCACTTTTGATTTTTTTGGTTTTTAGCGGTATTTTTTACAGCTTTTTTTATTTGAAAAACTTCTGAAAAAATTAAGCACAGCTGAATAGTAGAGGTAATTACCACTGCTATACAATTTGTACATTTTTTTCATTACAACAGCTGTAAATGATGCACACAATTAGGGTACATCGCGCAAAAAAAACCCTTTTTTTATCGTGTTTTTTCTACTAAGTGCTTCTACTTTTTATTACTTTCTTTTTTTTAAATCAGCGGTTTGGTTTTAGCAGGTGACTTATTTTCCTAATGCATCAGGTTAATATTTTTAAAAAGAATATGGAAACAAATATGTACTCTTAAACGTGGCAAACCCATGTGAGCGTACGTACCTATTTATGGCGGTTTCTTTATTAATGATGTCCTACGCATCTTAAATTTGTATTAATATTTAATTTTTATTTTAATTAAAACAATGCAATAAAAACCAATTCTGGAAATAAAAGTTTATTTTTTTAAGTATTTATTAAAATTTATTCAGGGTTTGTAATTTAAGTTGTTTTTGATACTCTTTCCCTAAGAATTTAAGAAAAATTGTACTTTTTCTGCTTTAGGATTATACATTTACGTATTTTATTACTAAACAAATCTGGCACTTTTTTTATTTTTGAGGTACCTTTTGCATTTCTTCAACTAACATAACAAAATCTATGAAATAAAATAAACGACTACCTGAGCGATGTGGTTCATCATAAATAGGAAAATGACACCTTTTTCTTGAAGCAGGGCTTTGTAATGTTTCTAAGTAACAAAAAAGGTATTTGAATTAGATAATTATTTTAACACGAAACTTTGAATATAGTAGGATCAGTAGTCCAAATAGTAGTGCTCTTTTTCCACAACAGTAAATTAAATGATAATCACCTTCTATAATGTTTTATCTTTAATATTTATTTAAAGATAAATTGTTCTAATATTAAGTTGTTTTAATTACTTCTGCGAAGTTTAAGAAATTATTCTTAAAAAATTTTTTATTTATTTTTTATAATTTACCTTTCTTGTAGATGTGATATTAACGATAACGAATATCACTTTATTCCCATGTAGTGATACTAAAAGTGATACTATAAAAGTTGTAGAAAGTTATCTGGAGAGACAATACCCATAGGCCCACAATTCATTGGTTTCTCCTCTAACGATAGAATGTCTTCGTAAAACACGCTGCCTCAGGACATTTAACCACGAAGTAAGATATATCCATTTAGAAGTCTGTTCGTAAAAGTCTTGCTACCTAACTGCAAAGCGTAGCACTACCGGATGATGAAATTCGCCTCAATTTTTGCGCACAAATGTAAAAACGAATCCGTGGGATTAGTGCAATGAAAATATTCTTTTAATTATTTTGTTGATTTGTGAAGAGGGAAAGCTACTTAATCAAAAATTGCATCAAATATTTACAAATGTCCAGTGGAAACGTCTATTTTCATTTTTCGACAGTCTTATCCTTAATTGTGAGCAATTTTGGAAAAAATTTTTTAACATTTATTTTAATTATTTATTATTTTTTTTCGTTAAAGTATTTAAGAAATTGTGTTGCTCACAAAATATTTTTTGTTTTTTAGGAAAAAGTCATAAAAAATCTTAAACCTACAAATTTGAGAGATAGTAGAAGTCTGTTGTTTAACTTTATTTGTTGAACTTAACGAGAAGTTAAATTGTTATCTATGGAACATGCGTAGATTGGATTTGCAATTATAATGGAACATTTTTCGTGGAATTTAAATATTTTGTGCTGTCTTAATAGAATAATTTATATATTTTTTTTTTATTTACAGTGTCTACCTTAGTTAGAATTTATTTATTCAAATCAGAGTCTATTTAATTCCTCTCTATATTATATCACGTCCAGGTTAACCTTTTTCCACATTTTTTACTACAGATGAGTAGTTTCAAATTAGTTTTTATAAAATGTCCTTAAATTAAATTTATGCTTTTATAAATTTTATATTGAGTTTCATATGATAAAAGCGATTTACTAATTAAATAACTTAAGAAATCAAGTAACAATTTAACAAGTTTTCAACGAAAAAAAAAAATAAAACCATTTAAAAGTGCAAAAATGTGTGTTGAATAAACCTCTGGCAGAGGTTTTTCTATTCACTTTCTTTATGCAACAACTACTAATTTCCTAGTTCTAGCACAATGCACATGGGTATGCGTTCTGCTCCATTTTGAAACATGATTACAAATCGTCTTATTTTAGGCCACTTTTTCGAGCATTGCTTGCTGGAAAACTCAAAGTCGTCGATTTCTGCTGGTGACTTTAAGTGGCCTCATAGTATATGAACTAGAGATGTCAGATCGCACGACATTGGAGGACAATAGGCGTAGTAATTTCTAAAATTTAACTTATTGGAAGTAATTATTTTAATACGTCGATGGTTGCGGTCGCCCCACGGCACAGCACGAAGCCCCATCTAGTTAAAACTACATCTCGCAAAGATAATTGAAATTCATATTTACAACTGGCAACTCGAAATGAATTTTTTCAGAATAACTTTAAATAATTTTTTTATGTTTTGCTTACGATATCAAAAATATAATTTTACATAAAATTTCCATCGGTTTTAATGGGTTAAGCATTTTTAAAAAATTTTAGTAAATCCTTAAAGATCTTTTTAAAAGCTTAAGAATTTAAACAAATTTAAAAATTTCAGAGGTAAGTAACTCGGTCAGAATGTATATACTATACTCGTATGGGGTCGGAAATGGATATTGTAAAAATTACAAACGGAATGAAAACTTTTATATACCTTTTTTTCTGCTTTTTGTATAAACAAAATCATTCCGATGACATTTATGAGGATTTAAATTAGCTTTGACACGTTACTATTATTTCAGTATGGAAAAGTGCGTGCTCTCGCCATCCAATAAAATTAGTTAAAGTAGGATTTTTTTTAATAAATCCATTTTGCCTTTTTCTTTGAAAGATTGAGATTCGATAGAATTTCCTACACAAATTTGAGCTTTAATTGCTTCAAACTGCAACTATTTTTCTATAATATAATTCGACACTTCCTAAAGAAAATTAAAAGACAACTTTCTTTTAAATCGGGGTATTGGTACGATTGTCAACTTTTTCAAGTGGAATAAATAGTTGCTAACAATTTTCGCAAGTTTAAAGAGAATGCTTATTTTTCCACACGAAATGCTGCTTAAATTAATTAATAGTGAAATGTTAAAATTCCAATGCCATGAAAAATTTCATAGTATAGGGACGCGATAAATCTCGCTGAAACTTTTAAACAGAATGGAACAAAATGGCATGAAATAATCGCACGTGTGAATTTGAACTTATGCATGTAACGTGGAGCCTTCAAAAGTTACAATAAATGTAACTAAATGGCAACAAGCAGTGTTCATATATTTGCAAACGGAGCAAAGAAGAAGATAGCTGCAAAGTGTTCAACATACGTAAAATTTAACAGACTTTCGTACTTCTCGTTGACGGACATGTTCTGATTGTAAAATCGCTCATAAGAAAACATGTATTTTAACTGACTTGCCAGCTGAATACGTCAAAGTTTAACGTATGACGGGTTCTATGTGCGCCGGCCTTAAGCCATTAAGGTTGTGTGATAAATGTAATTTGGGAATATGATTTTTATTTTCCGAACACTGCATTTTGGTAAACCTAAAGGTTTTGTATATCAAAAAGTGTTAGGTCACGCACAAATATTTTTGATATCTTCTAGCCCTGAAAATAGATCTAAGTATTAATAACCCAAATAAAAAATAATAAGTTGACAAACTTTAATAGAACTTTAGAAGAGTTAAATGAAGCCTTGAAAAATAATATTGATGAATATATTGATTTGGTTAAAAACTTATCAAAATGCTACAGCAATCGTTTTAAAGATTTTGTTAAAATAAAATATTTAATTGAATTACATGATTATCATTTTTTATGTGAAATGAGAAATAAAGATGCTGAAATTAAGAAAAAACTTATAACAAAAGCAAACGATTTAACTATAATACTTGCAAATGGAATCGAGTTCTGGGCAAATATTAACGAAAACATTTATCGAAGGACAAAAATTGAAATTTTTAAATAATATTCAATATTTGTGTCAACTTACAGATGTGATTTTGCATTTTCTTTATTAAAAATAGTTAAAAGCAATATCAGAAATAGCCTGAATAATGAACACCTCGAAAATATTCTTCGTATTAAATGTTGCCAATATACTTTTAATTTATATGATGTTATAGAAAGTTGTAATAATATATAATTAATATGAAAATTGATTATTCAGTTATTTTATTTATTTATATTCTTAAAGTATATTCTTTTTTTCTTACTCAACAAATAGATATGCTTAAGTTAAAAAATTTTTTCAGTGAATTCACTTTTTTTATCCGCCTACTTTTATTTTTTATTATACGAAATACGTTTTTGAGTAGTGCCTTGCGTTTAATAAAGTTTTGTAGGAGTAGTTATATCACTAACAAATTTAATACAATGGCCCATATTCATAGTTATAATAAAGTATACTTTAAGGGAACTAAAGTCGCTTTTACTTTAGAGTCGACTCTAATGGCCAGTTTTTGACTTCATATTTAAATACGCATTTAGTTAATTTGCATTTAAATTTAAATAGTATTTAAATACAGTTTCAGTTTTTAAGTCATTTATGATCGTACGCTAAAAATATGGCAGCATTACGAAATATCAACATAAATCTCCATTGTTTATGAAAAACAGCTGCTAACAAACACAATGAATTGCAAATTTTATGAAAAATGTTTTAAATATATTTCAAAATGTCAGCGATACTCATGCATTCACCATCTTAACTTATTTTATTTATTAATTTAACTTTATAATTAATATTTTTATTAAGAAATGTGTGCAAAACATAAAATATTGTTCTATCAATGGATGAAATGTTTGTTTACTTTTGTTTAGTTTTGCGAGACAACAACAAAAAAAGCCATTACCATATGGTAAAACTGTAATATTTAAATGGACTTTAAATGCGCAAGATTGGTCATTTAATTTTCATTTAAGTGTGCATTGAAAAACTTAATTTTGTACTTAAATATAACTTAAATATAAATGACATTTAAATACGAAGTCAAAAACTGGCCCTAACTCATTCATAGACAATTTAAAATATACTTTTTTCGAGAAAGTCAACTCTAAATTTTAAAACTACCTAAAGCTGTTTTTAACTCATTTTTCCAAAATTATTTTATTTGGTTTAAGAACACAATACTCTACACCTGATTTCTATACCAAAGTGAACA
Source organism: Gymnosoma rotundatum (assembly GCA_916610165.2). Classification (NCBI taxonomy): domain Eukaryota; kingdom Metazoa; phylum Arthropoda; class Insecta; order Diptera; family Tachinidae; genus Gymnosoma; species Gymnosoma rotundatum. Next base: position 35,523,950 of record OU744337.1, read on the forward strand.
AAATAAAAACAAGGTTACTGTTTTCTAATGTTTGTTTAGATATTGTATGAAAACATTTATCAAATTACAGTTGACACCCAGTGGAAGGTGGCTAAACTTAAAGTATACTTTATTCCTGACTATGAAAGCAAAAAAGATAGTAAGAGCCTTTTATTTTAGAGTATACTTTAACAAGAGTCGACTTTAGTTTATAACTATGAATTTGGGCCAATGTGTTTTTTCTTTTTCTTATTAAAAGAAATTAATAAGTAAGACCATAAGCTAATTTAATTCTCCTTAACAAAAGCAAGAATGTGATTGTATGTGTTTGCGGCACTGATCTAAAACTAAATAATGACATATATGTCTGCGGAGAAAGCATAACTAATTGGACATTTCGCTATTAGGTTTTGGAAATGGTTAGGGTTAACTATTCTTCCCTGGATTTAGTGAAAATAGAAGTGAAATTTTAATTTATCACGAACAAATGAAAAAATTAGATAGTTTTTTAGCGATAGGGTTAGCATTTATTAAGGGGTGGAAAAAGGGAAAAACTCAATTTATCATTTTTTTTTATACTCTCGTCTTAAAAGTTTGGGATACTGTTTTTGCTTGGATTTGGATTTTTTCTGTTTTTAGCTTTCTGTAAAGAGCAAAGCGAAGGCGATCAAGTTAGACCATAATAAATTGGGATCCTAAAGGAGCAAAAAGACTGGTACTTTTTTATTTTGTTGGTGCTTCTTTAATTTCTTCTGAATAAAATAAAAAAAAAATAAAAATTCCGCTTTGTTTCTTTATGTTGCTAAATGTTTATACTTAAGTTACCATTTTTGGAATATACCGCTAAATATTATGCTTTTTGGGAAAACCTGTATTTTCTTTATGTTGGTGAATTATTAAGAAAACACTGACAAATTCAATGATTGATTGCTACAATTTTCGAAACTTTTAATTTATTTCTTGCGAAAGTCTTAAAATTTGTTTTTGAAGAAATCCTACTTAGTTGTAAAAAAAGTATAATTGCCAAATGATAAATAATATAAAATCTTTTTTTTACATTATGACGTCCATGCTATCGATTTGGCATTCGTCCTCTGGCGCATGTTCTAACGGCTGTCTGCTTCGAAATACTACTGTAATTTAGAGGTTAAATTGCACTTTCCACACCTTCTTAATTCTCTATATTAAATGATAATTACCATCCGCTATGTTTTATCTTTAAAATTTATATCTAAATAATTATATTCAAGTTAAAATAAAAATTTGTGTACAAGTCTTTTTATTATTATACCCTTCACCACAAAAAGTGAAAAAATGGTATATCTAAGTTTGTCATTCCGCGTGTAATTTCTACAATATTTATTTCTGAACCCATTAAGTATATATGTATAGTCTGACTTCTTATGCATAGCGAAGTCAATCGAGCGGTTTCCGGCCATGTTGGTGTTGAAATCAGTTTTGCCTCGGAAAACAAAAAAAAAAAAAAAACAATAAATACGTCAATCGACCAGATGTAGTGTAGAAAGAGGTTCTTTTGGAAATAAGCATGATCGGTCCATGTCCTGCGAGGCAGCAGCCAAAACACCACGCCTACCTCTAATTTGTTCTTGTCATTTGGAACAATAAAGTAAGAGGGCTGCTCTATATATTTCTGGCCTAATAGTGAAAATGCGAATATTTATAATCAAAAATGGTTTTATTGTTTTTGAAAGTATTCTCCAGCATGATTTATACACTTTTGCATGCGCTCAAACCAGTTGTCGAAGCACTTTTTCCACTCCGATTGAGACACCTCTAAAACATGGTTTTTGAACTATTCAACAGCTTCTTCTGGTTGACCACGAACTCAGAAGTGACCGTCCTACGTTGCTCAAGCGGAACAGTCGCCACATGACCAGTTTTGCCGAAGAAATATGACCAGTTTTGCTTCGAAGTGCTTCTTCCACGAACAACTTTCGTTGGATTTTGCTCGTCTTTGAAGACCCACACGGTCGATTGTTGTTTCGTTTCGGGCTCATACGCATAGATCCATGATTCTTCACCTGTGACGATCTTATAAACGTCTTTTCAAGCACCGCAATCGTATTTTTGCAACATTTCTTTGCACCAATCGACACGAGCCTTTTTTTGAGCGACTTTCAAATTGTGCGGGATCCAACTAGAACAAACCTTTTTTACGGCCAGGTGTTTATGCAGTATCGAATGTATGCTGGTGGAAGAAATGTCCAAGCATGTCCCTATCTCTCGGTATGTCGCATGTCGATCTTGCATTATCAGTTCACGAACGGCATCAATGTTCTCTGGCACAACAGCCGTTTTTAGACGACCTTCACGGAATTCGTCTTTGAGCGAGCTTTGGCCACGATTAAATTCATTATACCAATTTTTCACAGTGCTATAGGATGGTGCTTCATCGCCATACAAAGATTTAAGTTCATCTATCCAATCTTGTCGTGATAATCCACGTCGAAAGTTGTGAAAAATGATGGCTCGAAAATGTTTTCGAGTTAATTCCATTTTTTTCTATATTAATTTTTTCAAGTCACTGTAAACAACACAAATAATGGTCGTACGTCAAAACGTTTTGAGTACGATTATGCTTAAAAATGACAAACTTTCCAATGGAAATGTCAGATTGCACTTGGCAGCACTCAGTGTTGTCAGGCCAAAAATATATATAGCAGCCCTCGTAACTCCAATAAAAAAAAATAAATATATTGGTGTTAGAGAAGTAAAAAAATAAGAAAAAACATCATGTAAAAAAATTGCCTCTCACCCATATTTTCCGAGTTACGTGGCTCTGAAATTTTCAAATTTTTTAAAATATCAATGTGTGTACCAATTTAAAGCTTCTAAAGATATCTTTAAGGAAATACTAAAGTGTTTTTAAGATCCGATGCCAATTTAATGTAAAATTATATATTGCAGTACCAAAATTTTTTTTTATTTTTAATTCTGTCACCGCAATATTTGTTTTTTTTTTTATTGGAGTTACTTGACGAAATTTGATTTGCATAGAGGATGAAGGGTATATAGGATCGGGCATAGCCGAATGTAGCACTGTTACTTTTTTTTAATTCAATTTCTTTGTGGATGTGAGTTTAATGATAACGAATATCACATTATTGCCATGTTTTCGTTTTTTTATGTGCAAAGATTTTTAAAAATAAATTAAAGTAAAGAAAATTTTCTAAATAATAATACAGAAAATTTAGTTACAAAATTTTTTTTAAATTTTTTTAGAGAGATAACGTGAAGTAAATTATACCTAAAAGAAAAAAATGTATATCAATAATGCAGTCAGTGCCAACGCAACAGTTGTATTATCAATAGAGTATCTACGTAAAATACGCTGCAGTAAACTGTGTAGAGTTCACAAATTTTCATCTGTCTGGTGTGCTAGTTTCGCAATGTTACACGAGAGTGCTGAGCATAATGCAACAACGGAATGATATAATTTACCATAATTTCAGTGTGAAAGTGTAAACACACATGCGTAGGACTTGTGCAAAAGGAATGTTACCTTGGGAGAAAAGGAAAGCTACTTAATCAAGCACAACAGCGAATATTTTCGATAATGTACTGAAAAAGTCTACCCAATATTTTTCGATTGCCTCGTGAGCCTTTTAATAGGATGAGAAATTATGAGTAATTTTTCCCTCCTTAAACCATTTAAGCAGTTGTGTTGCTTATAATTTCTTTTTCTTTAGCCTAGAATTTACTTTTGACTGTGTTTGTCTTTCTGCTTCCCAAGCATTTGTATTCAAAGTGATAGTTACATATGACTTCAGCTGCATAACTGATTAGCTACAGTGACGCTGTGAGCCTTTCTATTAAAATCAAACATTGTACAGATTACAGATAAAAAAGTTAAAATCATCCATCCAGTTCTATTGCTGAAGAATGAATGTCTCTAGTTTATTGTTTGGACAGAAATCTTTAGTTTATTTAAAATGTTTGTGAGAAGTTTCCTAACGAGCTAAGTAAGCGGTAGCGAAGTGGCCATCGAGTCGTGCTTTCACCTTCAATAATCAATATCGGTGGTTTACAATTAAAAATCAATATCCCGAATATTTAGAAATTAGCATCTCTAGGGCTATTATTCAGCCCATTTTTATCCTCGTTTGAAATTCGTTAATATTTTGTTTCTCCTTCCAAGCTTTCTCCAGCGTAATCAGTAAATTAATCGAATTAGCAATGTGAAACTAATTAAAAAGGGGATTTTTTTTTTAGTTGAATTCTGGTTAGAATCTTTCTGCTGATTCGCAATAAGTGTCATTCTAAAGTAAATATGGATCAATTTTTATCGTTGTTCAAGCATTAATTTATCCATAATGCTTTGCGAAAATATATTGATCAAAAATTCGATTGATAGTTAAAAAAGTATAATTTATTCTGCTTATTTTAATGGAAGTTTTACTTGTCAATTAAAAATTATATATTCTTTTTCTAGCAAAGGCAAGAAAAAAAAAGAAATTAGATCTTTACTAAATTCGCTACAGCAACTTTAAACGAAATTTTCCCAACCAAAAAAAATTATTTCTTTATATAAGAAGATTTCTTATGTTCAAAGAAATGGCGTAACAAATCGATAAGAATTCAGTTTCAGTTTTTTAAGTTACTTTTTACTTTCCTTTTTGATTCTTTTTTATGATTACAGCATCTACACCAATATTATTTGCTTATACTAAGCCATCTTCTACCGTTTTTTGTAGACTAAAATTCACACAACGGTTTATTTATATTATAATTTCACGGAGCCTAATATTCTACCCTGGCTGTCTTATTCCTGATTCATGGACCAATCATGAGCGAATCAACATGCTTCGCCAAATGAAATCTTGAGGGTTCAGCATGTTAGTTTGAGACGACTTAGAGCAGGATTGTCAAATATGGCAATTTCTCGCCAAACGTGGCGATTTTCAAACTCATTTGGTGACCTAAATTTTGATTTGTCGACATGGCGATTATTTGGTGACTTTAAAAATATTTGGCGATTTTCTTGGCGACTTCGAAATGTCTTTATAAGCACTTAATTTGCCTCGACAAATTTCGATATGAAAAGATCGTATGTCAACAATATATTACTATGCTCATTTTTATGTCAGTATTATAATCTGGTGACTTTTCACTTTTACTCTTTATTGCGGCAAAGTGAATGACACATAAACATGTGCCACTGGGACGGACCATAATATTTTTTGTACAATTCTTAAAATTTATCCAGTTTTACGTTGCAAATGTTTTTTAATGTATATTTTTTAATTTTTTAAGTAATCACAGATTAAAGCCCTTTTCCTCCTAGGACGCATAATTTCCCAGATAAAAGAGTTTTAAGTTTTCAATAAAAAAAATTTGAATTTTTGGGAAAAAATTGAATTGCGTTTTTGGGCTAACATTTATTTTTTTTAGTTTAATAATTTATTTTTTTTTTTAATTTGTAAGTGATCACAGATTTTAAGGAACTTGCTTTCGCCGCACTTTATATGCTAGTAATTCCAACAAGTAATGCCTGCGTTAAAGGGTTTTCTCGATAATAAATTATACTAAGACTCGTATGTAAAAAATAATGCAGTATGAACTTCTTGAGGCTTTATTGCGCGTTATAAATTATATAAATACAGATAATACGTGGTGCACTTCTTCTATACCTTCTGAAGAAATGCTTAATAAAATCAATTCCAATACAATGTATTCCAATGAAGAGGAAGCTGACGAATGTACTGAGAATAAAGTGTACAGCATTATTGAAATATAAATTAAACGGTAATATTATTATTTTATATTATTTTAATTATCAGGTCTCATATATATATATATATATATATATATATATATATATATATATATATATATATATAAATATGTCATATTTTTATTGAATTAATTAAATTATAACTAGTTTATAGTAACTTTCATGTGTTTACTAATTATTATTATTTTTTTTAATAAAACCAAAATTACAAATGTACGTAAGTATTTTGGCGATTTTTTCTATTTTTGGAGAATTTTTTTTTACAAAAAATATTTTTTTATAAAAAAATATATATAAATTTTATAGACGACACCTGTCACAAAACCGTTTTTGCGATTTTGGCGATTTTTAATTTGGATTTTAGCGTATTTCGTCAAAAACAACCTGGCAATCCTGGAACTGACGGTTTTCAAACTAAAATTTCTTACCTTGAAAATATTTTATTTTCTTCCCAGTTATTTTTTAATTACAAACAAATATTGTATTTTACTATTGCATTTTATTTAAAAAAGGAAAAATATATTTTAATAGAAATTGAACTCATGTAAAAATCAGCAACTTATTTTCATTTCCAGGAGTCGAAAATATCGCTTAATTTAACGTCAACATCATAGAAAATAATAGCGTTTTTACTGGTATCGTAATAATCATAAAGTTGAATAGAAGCTGGTTTTTGCATGGCGACAGCGTGAGTTCTTAGGGCTTTTACCGTCAAACAGATTTCAACATTTTCCAACAAATAATCGAAATATACCACCAACAATGAACGAGAGTATTTAAGTTCTATATTCTATAAAATAACAAAAACATTATTGTACTTCTCAAGTTGTTTGCATTTTAACAGCACTTACAATAACTCTATTTATTTTTTTTATTTCATTTAAACTTTCGTCATCTATAACAAAACCCGAGGGTGTAGAAATTTCCAATAACACCATATTCGTAACATTTCCTGGATACACATAATTAACACACACTAGAATTTCGAAGTCATCACGTTTGGTATTAGTTATATTTGTCTTTATGATAAAACTCGGATCTGGAACTTCCTGAATTTCGTAAGTGTTGTATTGGTAGGCGATTTGTACTACAGCTGAACCCTTACCTTTCGCAATTAATAGAAATGAGTGCGTTTTAGAGGGCATCTGAAAATAAAAGCAGAAGCCAAAGTTTGCCAAGATATTTTTATAGTTTTTAAGAATTTCGTTAAGCTCAGGCAAAAAGCCAGAACAAGCAATAATTTATTCAAGAAAATTACTGAAGAGGCACCTGTAGAGAAATGTTGTAACAATTTTCTGCAATAAATATCACGTTAAATGCATTTTGTAACCTTCTTTCTTTTTGCAGCTATCCGATATATTTGCTGAACAGAAAGATAATGCAAAGCAAGCTTTGTATATTTATAATTAACAAGAATATCCTAACGTGAATAGAAATTAATTAAATGAACATCTAATTCCGATTGCTGCTAAATTTAATTTTTTATGTCGAAAAATGTAAAAAAAAATTTAAATTCACACTGTAAAATTAGTATGCTCCTTAGGTACACTGTTGCCAGAAATGCAGATTTATCTGCCGAAAACCAGATTTGAATATTTTTGGCCCAAAATCGAAGATTTTTTTTTTTTAAATTTGTTTGACAACTTCTATTACGTTGACTAAACGTCCGCATACATTTGTAAAAAAATTTTTTTTCCTAAAAAAAAGTTTTTAGAAATTAAAAAAAAAATAGATTTTTATTCATTTATAATATCTACAGTTCAGCTCCTAATTTTCATAAAAAAAAAAATTAAAAAACGTCCTTTCAAAAAAAAATTCTTTATGCTTGACAGTTCGGATCTGCATAGATTTTAAAATCCCTTTTTTTGCTTGGTATAAGTAGACCAATGCGACGCTTTTATCCTACACAAATTACATAATTGGTAAATATTTCATTGACAATGACGTTGACTATAAAAAGAACATGGTTAAATTTGCAGCTGTCAGACATAAAACATTCCGTTGCCCAAATTTAAAAATGTCAATTATCAGATTTATTTATTACAAAATAAATAAATATGTCACTCACTGGTATTATGGTCGTCGTATGCATAACACAAATTTTTATCTGCTGTGGAGACGCTAGCTAGAGATGTGTGAACCAATTTGATAAAATATGAATGTGATTAGATATTAATCCCAAAAAGATTTTACACCTATCCCAAACGCGTTGGCTTTCCGTGGAGTCGGTTGTAAGTCGCATATTAGAATTATATTAGTACTTGAAAATTTATTACTCATTTGCCGTTAATATAAATTAAATCGACAATGCTAAATTCATATTAAATAACGCTAATGATGATAAAAAATATATATTTATATAAAATTTACATTTTATATAATCAAATGACAAAACCATTAAAAATTGTAATGAGTAACTTTTTAAAACAACATTTAATAAAAAGCGAATATCTAGACATTCATGCAGCTGAAATAGCTTTGAGTACAAATTTTATCTGGAATTATTGGTTTTTATATTGTAATGAAATCGCTAGGCGTATTAGCCCAAATTGGTGACACAAAATTAGTTTTAGACTTAGCTAAAAATTTTCCAAATATTTTTTAAAGAAAAAAAAAAAAACACAGGACTTGGAGTTAAGAGTACTAGATTTAAGTTTTGGAAATAAGCATTCCAAATAAGACTAACTGGTTTTTGGTTTGCTTTTCCAAGACTTTACCATATTCATCGGCAAATCTCTAGAGAATATTTTGATATTTCAATAAAATAAAATGTCGCAATTGCTTAGAAAATCAATCTTCAGTAGGAATATTGAAGATAATTAAAAACTTAGAAACTGATTAGCTAATAATTTCTGCGAAAAAAAAAACTGACTTCAAACCAGATTTCATCTGTCTGCCTATAACATTAACTTTACTATACATTAACTATTAGGACACACTTATGTATATCTCCAAACTTTATACTTTTTCAATTGTTCAATAGTTTGGCAATATACATCAAATTGCAGCAACTATAGGGTCACTCTTTAATTTCCAAATTCAAATTATATACTTGCTGTTTTAGTAGATTTAGCAATCAGGTTCTGTGTAAATTTCAACCGTCCGTCTGTAACGGTTCAACAGTTTGCCCATATACATCAGATAATATCAAATATTTAATTTAACATATAACATTTTTATACTTCTTATTATACCAAATAAAATAGTGGACATTCTGTCTAAAAGTAAGGTGTTTCTATAAAACGGTTCAAAAAATACGGTCATATAGAACAAATTACATTAATTTTGGGAACACCCTTTAATTTATAAATTCATATTATAAGCTTCTTGTTATAGCGGACTTAGCAAAACATGTCCCTTGTAAATTTCAGCTGTCTGTCTATAACGGTTCAAAAGTCCGGCCACATACACCATATTATATCAACTATTGGGACACCCGTTTATTTCCAAATCAAAATTTTAAACTTGTTGTTATAGACGAGTTAGTAATACAGGTTCTTTGTGAATTTCAATCGTTTGTCTACAACTGATTAAAAGTATGGCCATATACCAAATCAAATGAACTATTGGTGCACCCTTTAATTTATAATTTTAAATACTATCAGCTGTTACTATAACGGCCATAGAAATCGACATTGCGTCAAATTTACAAGCGTTTGTCTATAACGGTTCTAAAGATAGGCCTATATAAGTAAATCTACAGCAATTATGGGACATCCTTTAATTTCTAAATTCAAATTATAAACTCGTTGATATAGGGGATTTAGCAATAACGGTCCCTTTTAAGTTTCAGCATTCTGTCTATAAGCGTTCAAAAGTACGTCCACACACTTGAAATTACATCTACTATTGAAACGCCCTTTAACTTCCAAATCCATATTTTATACTTGTTGTTATACCGGACTTACCAATACAGGTTCGTTGTAAATTCCAAGCGTCTGTCTTTTACTGTTAAAAAGTATGGCAATATACATCAAATTAAATATATTATTGGCGCACCCTTTAATTTATAATTCTTAATATTAATACTTGTTACTATAACGGCCATATCAATCGACATTTTGTCCAATTTGCAAGCGCTTGTTTAGAACGGCTTGTCTATAACAACTGTTCAAAAGTATGGCTATATACATCAAATTTAATGAACTATTGGCGCAACCTTTAATTTATAATTTGTAATATTAATACTTGTTACTATAGCGGCCATAGCAATCGACATTCTGTCCAATTTGCAAGCGTTTTTGTACAACGGTTCAAAAGATGGGCCCATATAACTAAATTTACATCAATTATGGGGGCAACCTTTAATTTTTAGATTTATTTTATCATAACTTTTTGTTATTGGGAGCCATAGTAATACGCAGTCATTTACAGAATCGCTCTTTACAGGTACACGTAAAAAAGATGTATGTTGTATGGGGACACCCTTTAATTTTAAGATTATGAACTGTTTTAAAACGGGACCAATCTGTAAGCATAATCTATCATATTACCAAAAATTTTCAAAATCGGATCAGAAATGACTGAGTTCTAGAGGCACAAATATAAAAAAAGCAGCATTCAGCCGAATTGTATAACCTCCTTCTTTTTTTGAAGTCGGTTAAAAATGATGTTATCTGATATTCATGAACAAAACAACGACAAAAAATTTCAATAATTTTTTATATAAAGTTTATAACATTTAACATAATTTATTTAATTTGTAAGCAAATACAATTCCTTTTAAGTAATAAATATTCGGATATATTATACAGAAATAAATTGAAAAATGTATTTGGAGATTTATTAAATATTTTTAAAAGAAGATGCAGATTATGCAAATTTTTTCGTGAAATATTGTTGGATTTCGCAGATTTTGCACATAAAAGTTCTGGCAACACTGCTTAGGTACAGATTATTATGCATGATGTTGATATAATTTCTTTTAATTACGACAAACTACAGTAATTTTTGAAGATTTATTCAGCACAAAATATTAGATGTCTACTGTGAATCATGCTTTAAATTTTTACTAATACTTTTCATACACTTTATGCATTAACTAAATTAATTTAAATTAATGTTACTTAAAATAAAAATGAATTCTTAACTTTTTATATATAAATTGAATTTAAGTTTAAACTTAAATGGGGTTATAATTTTGTCTGTACAAACACACTTTTATATTTGAAACATGAATGGTAATTTAGCGATGTTTATTAGCAATAAATATCTACATTCCTCATCGTAGTTTCAATGTGTGCAATGACTATATCATTGAAGTAACATCAGGATATGAAATTGTTGTGTTAATATAAGATTTTAATGTTGTTAAATTTACCAGATATGTAAAAGTTCGTGAAATTTGTGAAGGTTCATCTGTTTCTCTGTTTTACGTAATTCTTCACCATTGCATGTTATACTGTAGTATAAGCATGTTTCTTATTGACTACTTTTTGTTGTTATATAATTTTGAAAAAAAAAAATTAATTTCAGTTTCTTGCATTGGAGATATATCATTAATTGAGATATTAAGTCAATAAATATTGAACATTGTATTTCACACTTAAATTCTTTATATTGTACAACAAAGCCAGACGTTCAGGTATCTTATTTAACATCATGGTATAAATTAATTTATAACTTATACCATGAAGATGTTGCTTTAAAAAGAGTATTTTAAATGAATTTGAATCATTGGATGAATCATTCCAAGATTCGGGCATTTTTCAAAATTAATTTTTTTTGACATTGCACCACCCCTTACATATACATACATAAAACACTCATGTATAACTAGCTTAGTTTTTGCATTCAATTGAAAGATTGGTAGAATAATACCCATTCCTAAGGTAAAAAAAAACCATCTTCTGTAGAGGATTCTCGTGCAGCAACAATTTTATCTTGTTTTGCGAAAATTTTTGAAATTATTTTAAAAGAACAAATTCAGTTACATTTGGATGAATAGCAATTTTTTAATCAATTTCAATCTAGATTTCAGAAGGAATTTAACACGTCTACATTGGTTCTATTCGGGCCAATAAAGGCATTTGACTCCAAAAGTCATGATTTGTTGGCTATTAAATTGATTGAGCAATATAATTTCAGTAATCTTTCTTCTAAGCTTATATTCTCATTTCTTGTTATATTGTGCAATAAATAATTAGGGCTGTTGGATTTATGTAGAGATGTTATTACGCTTCTGTTTTTATTATAAATATATTAATGATATCTTAAAGGTATATTCTTTTATTCTTAGAAATGTTTATTTGTATATCATGTTGCAATATTTATACATTGAATTTATGCTTTAACTGAATACCTAATGCATATGAAAGAACTTCTAACAAGAAATCATGTTTCTGGATATAGGTTTGAATTATTGAAATTCGATTTTGAGGATTTCATAAGCTTCCGGCAAATAGCTTTATTTTACAAGATTAAAAAGTTTAACTGTTACTCATATTTAACTTAAATATTCCATACTTTAGTCTATCCTAATTATTCAACACTTACAAGGTTACAAGGCCTTAGAATACATATGGAAACATATATGTATACAACATCTTATTATTTAATATATTTGAGACGCACTAATCGGATTCAAACATTATTATTGCTGATAACTCTTCATATTTTTTAATTATTTTTATTATTTTTATCTCATTGTTTAATTTGCTAATTGTGCGTGTACAAGTAATATTAATATTTAGTATTAGACTAAAAAGGCAATAATTAATGTTAATTATTATAAATAATTATAAATTAAAATTAATTGTAGGTTATATTTGAAATTTATCTGCCTAAAACCCTTATTAGCATTAAATATATAAAAAAAAAAAGGAGGTTAACAATTATTTATTTAAGTAGAAATTTTTAAAATTGGTTTTTGACTGAATGCTAGAAAACGTAATCTGCCGGTTTTTATGAAAAAGAAGTCTAAACAGTCTAAGCAGAAGACTTATTTATAATACCTTAACTTTTTATATAAATTACATAAAGGCGTTTTTTGCAGATGTGTTACCCTTTGTACATATTTATGTTACTTAATGTACGTTCACTTTTGTATGAGGGTAAGTTTGCTACACATTATTATTACCCAGCAAAAAATTTTTTAAAAGGTAATCAAGTGTGGAATTAAGCATTTTTGGCAGAAGTACTTCCCAACTAGATTGCCAACTTAATGATTTTAACAAGGCATGAGACTTTTATAATCAATTACCGAAAATTGATTACATTAATTATTGTAGGAAATAATGAGTACCATTAGTACGGTAGTCTCTTTTAACATAAAGAACTAGTTCCATTGCTACTTCCTTTTTTGGAAACTAATGTAATGTGTTTTGTAATCGAGTAACAAAATATGGCAATCACAAAAGTAAGTCATTATATGGCAAGTACTTTTTAAGGTAATGTCTTTTTGCTGGGTAATTGTTACTTTTGTTGCTAAATACGTAATATGTGTATAAAATCTCTAATGCAGTGTTTAATATATTTTACATTATTCTCTCCCGACTAGAGTATTGTTAAGCTGCAATTTTCTTGTATTACGTTTTTCTTAGATGATGCTTTTGTAACAGCAAGTCTTTCTTTTGTTACGTTTTTCGTAAACTCAGACTTTCTAAGACTGCGTGATTATTAGTCTAATATTTTCTTAGCCAACTTTTTGCGCCTAAATCTTATTTAATTATTTTCTCTTCTAAAACATCGTCTGAAATGCACTCTAAGAATATGTCTTGTTTTTATTACAAAATATCCTTGTAACAAATACGAGTTTTAATTTTTCCAGCCTGCTAGGGTTTTTAAGACAAAGACGTGTGTGCCCCATACAGGTAGCGAAATATTGAAAAATATCGTAAAAACGAATTGCTTACAAAAATTTCATTACGCTGCTTTCTTAAAAAACAGGCACTACTATTCGCTGGCAGTAAATATGATTATGGCTATGACCATAGTTACGGCTATGGCGTTATGGTATGGCGCGTCTAATTTTACCTTTATACTCATCATTTTGAATCCTTTCTTGAAGATTACCATATTTTGCACTTCTTGCAAATATTAATTTTATAAAGTCAATCTCTTCTTTAAGTACAACAATGGATGTAATCCAAGAACGAATTTTTTATAATGTGTTTGTAGTCTAGGTACTTCAAATTTCAACATTGTTCTTTAAATCACTTCTGAGTGACAAGCAATTTCCTAGTTTAAAAATACTTGGACTACGTCAACTTAAGTTACTCAGGGCTTGATGTGTAATTTACGACCACATGTTAAAATAAAAGAGTTGAAGTTACGTGTTATATAAGGGCCAGGTTTTTCTTTCTGTTTAATATACATGTGTATATGTTCTGAAAAACGTTGCGTTTTCTAATCGCTTACGTTTTGAAAAACGCAAAACGGATCTCTGCATGTTCTGAAATCACTATGATTTACTGGCGTTTTTTTTTTTCAAAGTTGTGATCGAACAATAAAAACATATATATTTGTTATAAAAAAACAAAACAAATATGTAAAAATATGTATACATTTTTTTTGGCTTTAAAAAAGTTACAATAAAAAAAATTAAAATAAAAACAATAAGGAATTTCTTCAATCCAATGGACATTCCAGACCATATTTTTAACTGCAAAAATTGTTTTGGCACTTTTTTCTTTGTTATTGGCAGAAAATAGTCCTTAGAGATGTTGTATATAAATCAGAGAATGACAATAAGTACTTATAAAGAAGATAGATACACTTAACTATTTACTCATATTTTTGAGTATCGGGTATACTCATACTTGTTATACAGAAAATACTTACATCTACTTATTTGCTATCAAACAAGTATGAGTACACTCAATACTCATAGCACACATTATTTATACATATCGTACTTAAAAATATAAACGAAATGAAAGTATGAATACAACTAGTTGTGAGTGTATGCTGTGTTGGGTATCTGCCATACCCATAATTATAACTACATAATACTCATAAGTATGTTATAATCAGCGTTGCCGCTTTGGTCCAATCGGACCAAACTTGGTAGTTTTTCGTTTTTAAAAAACAGTTTGGCAGTTTGGTTGGTTTGTTGCATTTTTTTAAATTTTTGGTAGGTTTTCCTACTGTAGCAAATTTTTAGCAATAGTAAATTTTTTACCTTAAAAATTCAGAATATAAAATAAAAAAATGTAACTTTGAATTAAATAAACAATAACCGTGAATAGTTTTACCACTGTTTTCAAAAACTGTTTTAGGTGTAATAAAAAACATCTCTGCTTTTTTGCATAAAGATGATACAAACTATAACTATCTCTGGTTTAAGAAACGCGAACAATATTTTGAAATTGAAATTAACAATATTTTTGAGTGAAGTCTTATTTACAAGTGTTTGTATTAAAAAAATTAACAGACAAAATGGAAAAGTAAGTAAACTTTTTTAATTGTATATACATATATTAATTACATAAATATTTACTAATATTGCATGTAAAGAAACAGTCAAAAAAAATTTAGAACCGAATGGTTGAGCGAATTAGATTGGCTTCAGGAAAGGGAAGGGTGTTCATTCTGCATAATATGCTCTAAAACTATTTTAAATCATAACACCCATCTTAAAAATCACCAAACGACAAATTTCCACCTCAACAATTACGGGAAAAAACCAAGTGAGTATAACAAAGTTTATGTACAAGAAACGCATTTTTAAATTTTTGGTAGGCTGTAAACGATTTTGGTAGGATTTTTAAAAATTATTGGTAGGAAGTCAATTTCTTGTGTGGCAACGCTGGTTATAATACTTATAAAGTAGCTGAAATACTCTAAGTATTGCAAAGTAGTTAAAATACTCGTAAAGTAGTTGAAATACTTATAAGTAAAATAAGTACTTATAGGAACTATGTATATAAAAATGTGTAGAATGTTCAACATTTTAATTATAACTGAACATTAGTAAAAGATGGGTAAAAAAGGTAGAAGAAATTAAATAGAAAATCTAAATTAGTTTTTGTTTTATTAAATTTAAATTAAATGTTATATATTTATTCAATTGTCAGTTAAATATTTATATATTTTCCAGCATTATTATCTGTTTTTTATTTTAATTTTACTAAAGATGTTTATAATTCTCGTTAAAACCATACGTTTAAACGACTTAATGAATAATTAAGTATTAGAACTTTCTATAAGTACGAAAAGTACCTTCGTACATCTGGTGTTTTTGATTTTTTATGGCATTTACCTTAGATGCTTACAGCAAATAAAAAAAAATTATTAACCCTTTTTCATTTTACAAAAAATTCAATACTTTAAAAGTTGTAAATGAACAAATTTTGCATATATTTTTTCTTAATATTAATGAACAGGTAGTGAGTTTTTTCTGCATTTTCTCAGATGTGCCAATTATATTTCCAAAATGTAGTAAATAATTGACAAATTTTTTTTCGGCTCTTAGCTGTACCTGAATTTGGCATGGTTGACTGAAATATTTGTGTTAGAGTATCTCGTACATACAATATTTTGCGTAACTCTTTTAAGTCATTTAATGTTTTTTTACTTTGCAATTTTATTATATTTAATCTTTTTTGTTACCATGATTTACTTTTAGTTGCTTAGACTCATTTGCTTTGGAATTTCTTGTGCGGTTTTATTGTTTTTTATTAGTTTATTTATTAATAATGTAAAATTAAATACAAATTGTTGTGCACAAATAAGGACAATTTATCTATGCGTCTCATTATCTTCCGTATTGTGACGCGCGCAGGGAAACTTTATTCACCTGCCGCGTCCCATGGAGGAGAAAACCCCTAAGAGCAGAAAAATATTGTTGCAGTTAAATAAATATTTGTGTATGCTTTTTTCCAGACATTTCCTTTTATGTAAGAAATTTAAGTGAAATAAGACCCTTACGGATTTATTTCACTTTCAAAGTGCAATAAAACCTTTTTGGAAATAAAGGCCTCATTTCTCAATTGGAAGTGAAATAAAGCCTTTAAGGTTGTATTTCGTAAGGCGTTATTGCACCCCATCATATTTATTAATTTAAAAAAATAACGCAAGCCAAGAAATAATTTGGCGACAAATGGATTTTCTAATATGATATTGCATTAAGCATCTTTGATGTAAAAGGTTACTTACGTTGTAAGCAATCAGTACTTAAAAAGTATTTTTGTTTATTTTGTTGTTTATTTTGGTAATGTTATACATGCACGTTCGGAACTCATATCGTCCAAATAGTAATTTAAATAAATTTTTAAGGTCCCTTAACACTTGAATCGTACATTTAATAAGCACCGAATATTTTATAAGAATTGAAAATTAAAACACATATTTTTTTGACTACCGACTAGACGTTCAACCGCACTAATACTAGCGTATTTTCGAACATCAATTAAAACAGCGGTTTCTAGGAAATCGCCAGTACTCAAGAAAACAATCAAAATAAACAATTGATAACACAAATAACATATTTTAAATTAATTATTTGCGACTTTAATTGTCTAAAAATTAAAACATTTTTTTTTTTTAATAAAAGAGAACATTAATTTTTAATTGTGTATAATTCTATTGTTGCTGCTGTATAGTTTTGAAGTCGCTAAATTTCTAGCCATTGTGAACTACAGAACGCCTTTCATGCGATTTCAACTCGCATCGCCAATTTTAAGCGATTTGCGATTGTCAGAACATGCCTGATTATTTTTTTGTATACATATATTTTATTCTTTATTTAAAATTTTATTATATTTTTTTATACTTGAAAGAAAAGAATGTTATAGAAAATGTAGAAATTCGTGACCTATTACTCAATAAATTTAAAACATAAATAGAAGAGAAACTGATTTTCAAATATATTACGTTGCAATTAACTTCTTCTTACCTAATGTAATAATAAGAATGAATTAAAAAAATTTTTACTCGCTTTTATATTACAAAACTGTCGTAAATAGATTTAAGTACTTTTTTAAATGAATATTTATAATATTAACAGCTTAACATCGCATCAAAATATCATATTAACTTAAAAAAAATATATGTATTAATTGAAAATATAATTGGTTCACTCCATTATAAAACAATATATTCCATATTCTTATGAAGAAATACTTATAAGTATACTTAGAGTATTTACATACTTATACTTATTTCTACTCAATACTTATAAGTATGAGTATAGAAAATACCCAATCCAATTTATACTTATAGTTATTTGTGCTTCGTGCAATAAAGTATGAGTATGCGTACACTCATTAGCTGTCAATACTTGTACATACTTAAGTTGAAATTGGTATGAATATGTTGAGTATGATATGTTGTTGAAGCTGTAACGATACTCATTCATACATGTTTGGCCTCAAATACTTGAAGAGTACTTAAAATGATACTTTTGTCATTCTCTGATATAAATACTTAAGAGTAATTGATATTTCTTCATTATGGGTAACGGGTTTTAAAAAGGTACATGTATGATAATTTTGCTTTTGCTTTTTAGTTATCGTTTTCATTTAAATTTGTGTTTATTTTTACGTTGTAATGTTTGTTAGCATCAAAAAATAAAAAAGTATACAAGTACCTTATTTTTAAATTAACATCAATAGTATTACATTTCTTTTTTAAAAACATCAAATTTATCAGCTGTTTGTATAAATCGCCAATTCAAAAGTAAACAATTGTTTATTTACAGTTGAAAAACTGGTAAGAAAATTTCTAAAGTGCAAATTTTTTGTAAATATCTTAAAAAAGTTATCAGTTTTCATTCGAATAAAAAGACAATAGCTTGAGCACAAAGCATTTTTTTTAGAAAATACATTAAATTTAATGTGTTTATTCTTTAAATTTCTCTTTTAAGTGCAGTTTATATAAATAAACCCGATCGCATCGGTATACCCTAGAGGCTTGAAAGCTCCAAATTTCTAGCGTATGCGTTTGTCAGAACACCAGTTTAAAGCGAAAAACGTTTTTCAGAACATAGAAGTTAATCTCATTTATATTTAAGTTCTATGTAAGTACAAAATTTAGTTTTTAAATGCACACTTAAATAAAACTTAAATGGCCAATCTTGTGCATTTTATTTAAAGATACAGTTTTACAATGTGGTTATGGCTTTTTTGTTGTTGTTTTGCAAAACTAAACAAAAAGTTTAGCTATGAATAGAACATTTTTTATGTTTTTTACACATTTCCTAATGAATGCAATTAAAAAGTAAAATTAATAAAAAAAAATTAAATGAAAATTAACTAAATGCGTTTTTAAATATGAAGTCAAAAACTGGCCATTCATGTTATATATCTGAGGCTTACCAGAATATTTATAATAACATCCTGTTCTCTATGTCTTCTACGACTATGTATTTAAATAAAAAATAGCTTGAGAACTAAGTTTTCCCGAAACAAATATCAGTTTAAAGATTAAAAATTTGTTAGTGAACAAGTTTTCTATTTGAGGCTTCGTTCTCCCGAAATCGGAGAAGTCTTTTTTTTCTTTCTATGACTGTGTGTTATTACAAATATAGTTAAAACATCATAGTCCCTGAGGAAATATTTTTGTTCATTGTGTCTCTGATATAAATTTAAGCAATTGGAATAATAGGTAGGAAAGCTTCCCATTGAAGCAAGCAACCTAACCCTTAGAAATTTTTATTAAACTTACCTCAATACTTTGATACAAAATTTCATTATCCTCAGTCAATTTAATAGTTACATTCTTATACTTTGATAACATATCAATATCCATTCTAGCTGGTTCGTAATGGGCTAATTCGGCAAACTTTATAAGGGCGGCCAAGCCAACGACGGTACTCGTAGCCGAATAAAATCCACCGAGGCTATTACGTTGAGCTATTAGCCGTTTGATAATGGGCATGAAGTCATCCACTTTGATAGATTTCTGGTCAAATAAGGTTAACAAATTGTATGAAGTAGTTTCAGCATCTTCGGCGAAAGCATTTGGAATAGGAAAAAAATAGAGTGTGGTTACGTTCTGTAGATTGCTCACGAGTTTCTTAGCTTCTGGATGCTTGGCCTTATTTAAGGTGTATGTGGATAATGCCTTGTCAAACTGCCTATAAAACATTTTGTAATTTTTTGCTACAAAATTTAGACCGTCATCTATTTCTCGAGAGTATTTATCTGCATAAGCCGGATTCTCTAGGAAGGCCAATAGAGCAGCATTTGTTAGAAATAAAAGGTTTCTTTGCAGAGTAGGGAAGTAAACACCCTTTTCGGTAAATGTTCCATTATTAGCCTGTTGTTTGCTTAAGTAAGCCAAGCCCTCTTCAATGATTTTTTCATCGACATTGAAAAATTCTTTGATTTGTGACATAAAACGTACGACATAGGACGTCAACCATGTAGAGTCATTCTGATGCTTTTCCTCAGCCTGAGAATTACCAAAAGTACTAAAGGAACCATCTTTATTACGATAATTTAACATTCTTCGATATCCAGTGCTTAGATTGTAACGTAACTTGGCTTCCATGGTAGGAGTTAAGCGTTTTGAATTCATCAAGTATTTCAGGACCAAATAATTAGACACGAGAAACGACATAGTTTGTTCGCCACAAACTATTCGCATACGCACCAAATTGTCTATATTTTTGAAAACGGGACCCAAAACGTCACCCACAACACCGAATTCGATATGCTGCGAGTCGGGTACTAAGTGCTTAGGTAATTTCATTGTAAACATATCAACAAATTCAGGTAGTTCGTTGAAAGTGACAAATTTAGCATAATTGGCATATTTGGTAATGCCTTCCGGAACCACTTTCATGGTTTTATACATGGTGTCAATATCAGCTAACGACGAGGCTTTGAATTTCAACACAACATTTCCAATAACTTTGGGCCTTAGCAGAAAATATATCGTAGCATTTCCATGACCTCGAACACGTGCGCGCTTGGTTATTTTCGTCCCAATAATGACATTATTGTAGAAATCGATAATTTCATATTTACCCTCACTGTTGTCTAAGGTTATCTCCATATCTAAATCTTTATGGTAAATGTTATACACCAATGTGGGCACATTAATAACTTCATCTGGAATATAAAATATTTAAATATTTAAAATAAAAATATATCCAGCAACCTTACCTCTTTTAACTGAGTATGGCAAACGTACTGGTAAGAAGGTCGTCAAATCTTGATCACTGCTAATAAAATTTGTTGAATAATTTAACAAAAAAGATAAATTTTTTTATGTATAAACTACTTAATACTTTTTAAATGTTCGTTATATAGATATATAAAACAAAAAATAATTAACTTTAAAAAATTGCTGAAATAGTTATATTTATATTTAAATAAGGACACTTAGAGCAAAAGCAGTGATTGATTTTTTTCAAAGATTAAAGTTCCAACGTTTCTGAAAAAAAATTTGTGCTATTTTTTTTAATTATCCTGAATCAATCAACAAATCACCGATATTGATTATTGAAGGTGGAAGCACTTCTCGCTTTGATTTGTTTACTCAGTTAGCCCATCCGCTTGGACACATCTTTCATAAACTCTTGTTCTGTTTTTACTTGACCGTGCTACCAGCTTGAGATGATTTACTTTATTATAAAGGTTCCTGGATCATTATCTGTTTGAACTTATCTGCTGCCATGGCTTCACAAAATATTTTGTTCTCTTTAATAATTTAGACTTCAAGAGGTTTGTACAGATTTGACTGCCTTTATACTACAATTAATAATTTTCCTTTGTACGCTCCGATGGTTTGCTCGGGCTTATAAACGGCAACAACAACTGTTATGTTCCTCTTTTCGTAACAATGTGTTTTTATTTCCAATATTTGGTGGAATTAGGACTATTTTGTGAATGTTTGGAATCGATGTTAAATTTTTAGTTTTTGATGAAATTTAGATTTCTCTTTTTGAATTTTTGGTTTAAGGAATTTAATATAATAATCAACAATATCTCGCAACTGACTTTTCGGAAAAAGAACTTTTTATTTTTCAAAATTTTTCTTTGATTCTTTGAAAATAATAGTTCGATTTAATAACTTTTTCTTATTTGGTTTATACACAAATGTAAAGTTCTTTATTAGTTGGGGTCAAACGTCTACAATTAGACCCCCAGAACTCTGATCTTGATTTTACAGTGTTTTTCAGTTGTGTATAAAAAGGTTAGTTCTCTATTTCGAAACGACAAATTTTTGCCATTTTCTATAATAAATTATTAATAAGCGCTACCTTTCAGCTTCGTTTTGAAATAAACAAGGAAGCATTAAAGAAGATAATTTAAAACCCTCTAGTAATTTGTGATTTTTTTGTTTTCTTGAAAAATATTTCTTTCGGAAATTGCGATTTTTACATGCGCTGGTCTTGTTTTTCATAATTTTTTTATGTATTTAATTTAATTTTTTTGTTAAAAAATTAGTTTTATAAAATTGTTTTTTCTTGTTAATTTAAGATATAATTATGTTTGCATGTGTATACAGTGCCGGAAAAAATAATATGATTTTTTTATGTAAGTGGAGAATATTTAAAAAAGATTTTTGTTTATGTATTAAAGGATCTCCGAATGTAGAATATGGTCCATGAGTTATGTTCAAGACAAGGCATAATGCTGTGAATATGCTTTTCATGTTGCGCAGAGGAACCAATTAATTTAACGTTTACATATTCAAAAATGTGATGCTAATTTATATAGACGAAGAAATGTTTTTGTTTTAAGTCTTTCAACAAGACAACGACCAAAAAATACGAGCAGAAAAAATGCTCGTCAGTGGCTTACATTCGCCTGACTTAACCCTTCGACACGGGAATTAATTTCGGAAGTTGAAAAATTCTACATATGATTTTTATGGCTTAAAAGTAATTCAAAGAGCATGTGTGAAAAATTATGGGGACAAATTTTTATTCTAAAGTGAGTTTTAAAGCTATACATTTTAATATAAAATCTGCTTCAATTTATGGGGACAAATTTTTATTCTAAAGTGGGTTTTAAAGCTATACATTTTAATATAAAATCTGCTTCAATAAAACTTTTTCAATGTATTTTATTTATTTTTATTGGTTTTAAATTTTTTAAACACGTATGTACATAATTTAAAGAAACATTTAAAAATTTATCAAAAACTAACTTCTCGCGTATGTCCATCCATCCATTTTTTTCTTTTTTAATTTGAATATAAACTTTGAAATATAAGGGGCTGCGTCGATGATGACTAGACAAAATATATAAAAGTGATCTCAAGTTGCCTTGAAATCTTACAGCATCTTTAGAATTTAAAACACAATGTCACAACGAACCTGCAACTGCAAATTAATTGCATGTATGCTAAAATTTCATCCAGTGACGTTTTAAAAAAATCGACGTACATTATAATGTACGCCACGCATCAAACGGTTAAGCCTAATCGAGAATCTTTAGACTGACATCAAGAACAATGACTATGATAAAAACTACTAACAGCAAAAAACTTTGGGCTGTAATTAAGGAATCGTGAAGAATAATTCCCAAAAAAGATGCAGTGACTTGGTTGGCACTATGTCAACGCGTTGCTCCTTCGTTATTGCCAATAAAAGCCCCACAACAAAGTATTAATTAAGGCGCATATTTTTCTTTAGTATGTATTTTAAATATTGCTACATTTTATGTAGTTAATTTTTGATTTATTCTGGAAACCTTGCTTCAACTTAAACATAAATTTGTTAAAAATAATTTTTACAGGGCTCGATGTTTTGTACTCAATACTCAAAGATCAATCAGTTGCACTGTACGCAGGAGACACTGCCATCATAACAACAAGTAAAGTTTCAAAAGCTATAGTCAAAAGAATGAAGAAAGGTCTTTTACATGCTCAAAAATATTTAAAAAAAAATGGAAAATTAAAATAAATAAAAACAAAACTCAAACAATAATATCTCCCTTCTATAATTCCCCGAAAAGAATACCCTCAATACCACTATCTGTGGAAGGAGTTGAAATTCCTGTCCTTGATACCATTAAATATCTTGGAATTGAATTAGACAAAAAACTGACTTTGAAACATCATGTTATAAGAACCTGCGAAAAGGCAAATAAATGTGGAACAGGTCTTTTCTAATTAAAATCAACTTTGAATTATAAAAATAAAAACTCACTTAATTTACTTTATTAGTGCTTGATTCCTTCAAATATATAGATATTTCATCATATTCTCATGAAATATTTATTATAAACTAAACTAAAAAAATTAAATGTATTACTGCGGGGAAAGCATATCCATATAGCCATTTCACTACTGCTCAAATAGCTCATCAGTGGATTTTACCCAAATTTTGTATAGAAAACTAGAAAGTCTTATAACAAAAGCCAAATTGATTAAATGAGATCTCCATTGAATCAATAAGACAAAAAATGACAACAACTCAAAAATGTTCTATACAAAAACACAGCAAACATTCAGTAAATATTTTTATTTTTTTCTTTCATTTTTCATATTACTCGTAATAAAATCTTACTGTATCAAATGTGCATACGGCCTATTATGACATATGGGTGTCAAATATGGTCAAATAGATGTACCAAGACCTATCTAAAAAAGTTGCAAATAATCCAGAATAAAAACTTAAAAATCATTTTTAATTTACCTAGAAGATACTCAACAAGTAGATTGGATCAAAATTTTCAACAAGATTTGCTTCAATCAGTTTATCTAATTTAACACAAAGGTTTGAAGTTCGAAATAGAGCTTCAAATTATGATATAATAAGGAATTTGTAATATTAATTTTTTTCTTTAACTTCAGCAATGAAGTTGATAGAAGGATTAATTCAGAATTTCTTTAAATCTTTACTAGGTTTTTCTCTATCATTTTTTCCTAACACTACGTTAATGTAAATACTAAATTATAGATATATTTACACAATAAATTAAGATTATATTTGTTGCAATAGTTAATTAAGTAAGATCTCGAAAAACGTAATTATTGTAAATATTTTAAATGTATTGATGATAGTTAAAATAAATAAAAAAAATCTTGATTTTCCGTGTTCCTTCCTTAGCTAAGAATAATTCCGGCATGAAAAAAATATTGGGTGAGAAAACGCAACGTTTTTTTTTTTATTCTAAACATATGGATTGAAAGAAATTCCTTCCAGCATTTCCAATTGTGAAACAACCGCACGAAAAAACTGTGTTCATTATATTGGCACTTACTCTCCCATAGTGTTGGCAAGTAAAAAGATTTGGACGAAGCAAAAAGCGAGACGCCACGTCAAAGTCATGTCTCAGCCGTAAATTAATAAAAGCTAAATAAATT
>OU744337.1:35549089-35663730 GCA_916610165.2 Gymnosoma rotundatum
ATAAGAAGTCAGAATATATATACTTTTGCGATCGGAAATAAATATTGTAGAAATTACATACGGAATGATAAACTTAGTTATACCCTTTTCCACTTTTGTGGTGAAGGGTATAAAAAGATTAGTGAAATTATTTATACATAAGCAGACAAAAGAAAAAATGCTTGTTCAGCAAACGCATGAATAAAGATACATACGAGTAGGGGTCCATACTTGTGCCAATGTTATATGCCATTTATGCGAACGACCTTCCTGCGCAGATAAAACATTGTAAAATGCAAATGTATGCCGATGATGTGCAACTATTCATCAGTTGCGATATTTCAGAGATTACGAACTGTACAAAAATAATAAATGAAGATCTACAAAACATATATTTATGGGCATCTACAAATGGTTTAAGTCTTAACTATAAAAAGTCTGTTGCAAGGCGAATTAAGTACAAGGTGATAGCGGTGGCGAATTCAATTCTTTTACCATGTATTCTAACTGTCAAACTCCATATATAAAAAATTTATTTGACTGTTATACAGATTTTTTATATATGGAGTTTGACAGTTAGAATACCAGGGAAAAGAATTGAATTCGCCACCGCTATCACCTTGTATTTAATTCGCCTTGGTCTGTTGCTTTGGTAATTGGACAACCAAGAAACATTGATGTAATTATACCACCAATTCATATAAACAATGAACTTATTAGTTTCGTTGACAGGCCCAAGAATCCGGGTGTCTTATTTGACAAATTTCTCCCCATTACTATAAGTTTATTTCTTGTTGTATTGTATGAACCGAATATATAAATAAACAAACAAACAATGTTTTAGGGCAATATTTAAAAATTAAGAAAACATTACTAATTACATTTAAACAAACTTATAAAAAGAAATTATAATCAATAAACATAAGACGGAGTTTTACTGGCAATATCTTTAAAAACATATATATATATATATATATATAGGTTGCTGATCTTCCTACTAATCCTATTCGCAAAATTTAAATTTTTACACTCAATTTTGTTCCTTGTTGGTATAATCTCTCCAAGTAACTTTCAACAACTTTTAACTTTTTTTCTGGTTATGTTTTTTAATATCACTTAAACACATGGCAATAAAGTGACATGCGTTATCATTGAAAACACAACGACAAGAATGCTGAATCATAAAAAATAATAAAAATATTTTTATATAAATTTGTCTAGCAAAAATACAATTTCTCCTTAAATTTGAAGATAAAATGTTATGGAAGATAATTATCATTTAATCAACAGAATAAGGGCGATATGGAAAAAATAAAATAATATATATGATTTAGGGTCATTGAAGCAGAGTACAATTAAAATCATTATCTCATTCAAAGTTCTACTTTTTTTTTTTGTTACTTAGAAACATCACAAAGTACTACTTCAAGAAAAAAAAATAGTGTCACTTTTTCCGATTATGATCAATCACTTTGCTTAGGTACTCTTATTTTTTAATTCATAGCTTTTGTTATATGTATTAGTGACAGAAATGAAAAAAGTACCTCTAAAATAAAGAAAAAGTGCCAGATTTGTTTATTTATAAGAAATGGAAAAGTATAATCTTAACGCAGAAAAACTCCAATTTGCCTTAAAAACTTCTGAAATTTTTAGAGACAGAGTACCAAAAACAATTATGAATAGTTTTTTTTCTATTTCCAAACAATAAATAAATGTTAAAAGTGCTAAAATACTTTTTCCAGAAATTTCAAGAATCTCACTTTTAAGATTCAAAATATAAGCCAACGTATGTCAAAATCATGTCCTCTTTAGAGACACCGCTTTATTTTAATTACTTTCAATTTGATTTTCGTCATACTGGCTAATTCTGTAATTCATACTCTCTAAAAGCCTGTAACAGATAATAGATTAATGCTATTTTCCCGAAAAACCCTGTATAAAAGATGTTGCAACAAAGAATCTGTGGTGATCACAGAATATTATTTTCAAGTCTTGCAGAGTTTTTGCAGCCGTAGTAATAATGGATGAATTCCAAAACGTCAAAACACATTGCAGTGATGCGGTTTTGCTACTGTTCTAATACAAAGTAACCAACTATGTTGTTTACTTTGTAGAAAATAACTTTGCAAATTTTTTACATTTAGAAACACTTTTTTGCAAGCAGTTTTTTTTCAAGATGGCGATGTCAACAATTAAAACTATAATATTGAAAAACTTGATGGGATTATTGGACGAAACACCTCAAAGCAATTATAAAATTTTACAAAAATACATAAAAAGTCCGATTCAATTTTTTTAATTTCCCGGAGCACCTTCTCGCATAAAACAATTATTTTCGTTTTTTAGAGGCAAAATCACTTTCATTTTGCAATCGTGTTTTACCAACAGCTGCTTCCACTCAAAAGTCTACTTTTTGTCCCTGAAGATATAAATAAATTCTGTTTAAATAATAATTATATTTAAAAGAAAATTTTCTTACTTTTCTTCCGCCATGATTGATGTGTTTGTAATTTATTTTGGACAAAATATCAAGAAAGCAGTAACAAAATTAGTGATAAACAGTTTGCTTTTGTTTGCGTATCAATAACTTTTGTAGGGATGCGTAACATTGTCAATGTTTAAATGGTTGCGTTTAGGAATGCATGACTTTGTTAAGATGCATTGCAAATGTTTTTATTATTGTGATCACCCTTTACCACTTTAGAAGAACGAAATATATATTCAAATTGACTCAGTAGCATTAAATCAATTAAAACTTAATAAAATACTAACCGAATTGTAAAAAATAGCAAATCGCATCGTATGTAACGTTTGATCGAAAGTTCAAATGGAAATGGCATTACACTGTTTTTTGTTGTAGTTTTTATACTGAACTAGAGTTCTTTTTAAAGATGTATTATTGTTAAAAAATATTGAATGGCTTTCTAAGCTCGTCCTTGTCGCTGTGTATTTGAAATACGTCACAATAGAATGAAAATGAGTGTTTGTTGTAAAAAGTGTAGGAGATTTTTGGCGCAAAACTGGAAATAATTGCATAACTTCTAAACGGGTGCACCGATTTGAACAAAATTTTAAATGGGAAGAAAAAAATATAGTCGAGTAAAAATTTTATATTTGGGCTTGAAGCCCAAGAAGAAGAAAAGCTATTTCAGGCTACCAAAATTTAAAATTTTTGCTTATGTGAAAATTCTTATAAAAAATTATTAATTTCAGAAGTTATTTCTTTAGTGATTATAAATTAATCTTTTTATAAAGGAAATACATATTCATATAATAATTATTAATGACCTTAATGCCAAATAACTGAAAGTAAAATAATTTGTTTTCAAAATGTTTAAAACATTAGTTAATTTTTTATAAATTAATGAAATTTTACTTTATTTTCGGCTTTTGGTTCTTTTTAATTAATTTTCTAAACATTTTTAGAAAGAAAAATTATTTACAAATGTATGCGGACGTTTTCCAAAGAAAACAAGAAAAATTAGACGCTAGCAGAATGAAATGCAACATTTTCTGGACCGCCACATCCTTCATCAGCATTCTTTGCATCTATCTACCTTATGTTATAAACATCGTAAACATCATCTATTTAACCAACTAATCTTAATGTTAATTTGGTGAGACGAAGTTCACACACAACTTAAAGCTTTTTTCTTTGTCGTTCTCTTTGTAACTCGTCTTTTACATTTGTTGTTGTTTTTTGTGCTAGCAATTTGATAGCCACAAACAGTGTTACCGCACAAGAAATTTACTTTCTACCAATAATTTTCAAAAATCCTACCAAAATCGTTCACAACCTACCAAAAATTTAAAAATGCATTTCTTGCACATAAACTCTGTAATACTCACTTGGTTTTTTCCCCCTTAGTTGTTGAGATGGTAGTTTGTCTTTTGGCGATTTTTGAGATGGGTGTTATGATTTAAAATAGTTTTAGAGCATACTATGCAGAATGAACACCCATCTCTTTCCTGGAGCCAATCGAATTCGCTCAACCATTCGGTTCTAAATTTTCTTTTGACTGTTTCTTTACATGCAATATTAGTAAATATTTATGTAATAAATAGGTATATATTTACAATTAAAAAAGTTTACTTTCTTTTCCATTATGTCTGTTAATTTTTTTAATACGTACACTTTAAAATAAAACTACACTCAAAAATATTGTGTAATTTCAATTTCATAATATTGTTCACTTTTCTTAAACCAGAGACGGTTATAGCTGTAATTATCTCTATGCAAAAAAGTAGATATGTTTTTTATTACACCTAAAATAGTTTTTGAAAACAGTGATAACACTATTCAAAGTTATTGTTTATTTAATTCAAAGTTACATTTCTTTTTATTTTATGTTCTGAAATTTTAAGGTGATAAATTTACTATTCCAAAAAATTGCTAGAGGAGGAAAACCTACCAAAAACTAAAAAAAAATGCAACAAACCAACCAAACTACCAAACTGTTTTTAAAAAACGAAAAACTACCAAGTTTGGTCCGATTGGACCAAAGCGGCATTTGTGGGCCACAACTAATCTTAAAAAAAGAACCAAAAGCCGAAAATAAAGTAAAATTTCATTAATTTATAAAATCGATGGTTCGAATCCTGGTCAGGGCAAAATTAAAAAAAAAAGTTAATTTTTTATTTTATTCAATTTTCGTTTTTGGTCATGCCGTAGTCCTTAAGTTCCGCATTAAGTTTTTGTATTTTAAAATACTTTTTCGACCTTAAAAATAGTTTTTTACTTTTTTATCACATTTAACATGATGAGCCTGTTTAGTTAAATCTTTTAGAAAATCTTGTTTAATGAGAATACCGTCTTTATTATCTTTTTGAAATATTTGATTCAGTTCTTCCATGCGTTTCATAGTTTCTGGTGTCTACTTTATTAGTCCGCCCTCAGATATCAACCACGATTACGTTGGACCTTCCTCATATTGCAAATTGTTTTAAAAATCCTCCGGTTTAAAACGTTCCATGCAGACTTGCGACGTTTTCACATTGAATTTTCCCTTGCGGTTACAAAAATATAACCACTAATTTAATAGACCAAGGCGCGAGGAACATTGAAAAAGCTTATATCGCATTCTTTTGAACTGTTTTCATTTTCACATTTATTAACTGCACACTTCATTTTTATTTTTAATAAATTTTCAACGTTTTTACTTTAATTCTGTTGCACTTTCCATACACAAATGAAGTTTGTTTACTAAAAATATTCAATGCCTACGTTACAAAAAAGAGAGAACGCTATACAAAAACAAACGGACCTACGAAATGCGCAATCTTGTTTTCTTGATTCATGACCGTGATCATGGTTTGTTATATGAAAAGCAAGAAAGCGGTGATGCCAGAGTAAAAAATTTTACAGATAAAATTTGATTTAGTTTTTACAATATTCCATAAATGGAACTTGAACTTCGTAATGTCAAATGTAATAAAACATAACCGCAATCTGACTATTTGAACATAGAAATAATGTTCGCACGTTCTTAAACTAAAATAAAAATAATGTTGTTGTTGTTGTTAATAAAAAGCAAAAAGATTAATGCTTGAATAGTTAGAATCTAGTACAGAGAAGTTACTTGTTTTGTTTTTATGATTGAGTTGACTTGTAGTGTGTTTTGCTTTACTTTCCTTAGAAATTGCTGAGAACAGAAAAATATTCAGTATAACTTTATATTTAACAAAAAGTACGTATATATTTATGGAACCATCAACAGTTTGTGTTCAGTCATCTTTCGATTTCTTAGACGTGAAAACCGGTTTTAGTTAATTAGTGAGAAAAATCAAGAAGAAAATTAAATTTATTTAAGTGCTTAATATTTTGTTTCTAATTTATTTAGCTTTTATTAATTTACGGCTGAGACATGACTTTGACGTGGCGTCTCGCTTTTTGCTTCGTGCAAATCTTTTTACTTGCCAACACTATGGGAGAGTAAGTGCCAATATAATGAACAGAGTTTTTTCGTTCGGTTGTTTCACAATTGGAAATGCTTGAAGAAATTTCTTTCAATCCATATGTTTAGAATAAAAAAAACGTTGCGTTTTCTCACCCAATATTTTTTTCATGCCGGAATTATTCTTAGTTAAGGAAGGAACACGGAAAATCAAGATTTTTTTTATTTATTTTAACTATCATTAATACATTTAAAATATTTACTATAATTACGTTTTTCGAGATCTTACTTAATTAACTATTGCAACAAAAACAAACTTAATTTATTGTGTAAATATATCTATAATTTAGTATTTACATTAACGTAGTGTTAGGAAAAAAAGATAGGGAAAAACCTAGTAAAGTTTTAAAGAAATTCTGATTTAATCCTTCTATCAGCTTCATTGCTGAAGTTAAAGAAAAAAATTAATATTACAAATTCCTTATTATAAAATTTTAAGCTCTATTTCGAACTGCAAATCTTTGTGTTAAATTAGATAAAACTGATTGAAGGAAATCTTGTTAAACATTTTGATCCAATCTACTTGTTGAGTATCTTCTAGGTAAATTAAAAATGATTTTTAAGTTTTTATTCTAGATTATTTGCAACATTTTTAGATAGGTCTTGGTACATCTATTTGACCAAATTTGACACCCATATGTCATAATAGGCCGTATGCACATTTAATACAGTAAGATTTTATTTTTATAATTCAAAGTTGATATTCAATTTAATAATGGGAAAATGGTTCTTCCTAGGGCTGCAAAAGTATCGATAGTCATCTCCATCGATAGTTTCTATAGTTTAAAAAAATCTATCAATACTATCGGATTTTTTATGTTTTACTAGTTCTGGCATTAATAAAACAATTCAGGTGATTGTATGTATATAGGTGTTAGCTTAAGTTTTTCATCTTTGTCACTTATTTTCGCAACATTTATTGATTGAAAACATTATTTTATTTAATTGTATAAACATACATTTTATTTTGTCCATGATTAATAAAAGCAATTAAAAACTAAACATATGTATATATGAAAATTATCAAAACATTATAAGCAAATATATTTAGTTCAACAAATACCTTGGTTTTAAAAAGATTTGTATAATTAAAATCAAATAACAACGTAAAAATTAAGCTCAAAAACATAAAGTAATAAGATATAAATAAAGCAAATTTGAATTAAAATTACATATTTAAGTTAACTGCAAAACATAAAAATATACATATCAAATCTCTTAAAATTCCAAAGAAATAACAAAAAACATAAGCAAAATGGTATTCAAAAACTTTGGTTTCAAATACTCAGTTATCCAATAATTTGGGTAGAAGTATATAAATTTAAAGGCGGCTAAGAATAAGTTGTTAGAAATGATATACTAGCTATACATAATTGGCTTCGTATTTACTTTGAAAAATTGTCGATAGTATCGCTATCGAAAAAAAACTATCGATAGTCAA
Source organism: Gymnosoma rotundatum (assembly GCA_916610165.2). Lineage (NCBI taxonomy): Eukaryota > Metazoa > Arthropoda > Insecta > Diptera > Tachinidae > Gymnosoma > Gymnosoma rotundatum. The sequence continues at coordinate 35,556,464 of OU744337.1, forward strand.
TCAAAAATATAACTATCGATAGTACTATCGATTGTTTTGCAGCTCTAGTTCTCCCACATTTAATTGCCTTTTCACAGGTTTTTAGAACATGATGTTTCAAAGTCAGTTTTTTGTCTAATTCAATTCCAAGATATTTAATGGTATCAAGGAATGGAATTTCAACTCCTTCCACAGATAGTGGTATTGAGGGTATTCTTTTCGGTGAATTATAGAAGGGGGATATTATTGTTTGAGTTTTGTTTTTATTTATTTTAATTTTCCATTTTTTTTAAATATTTTGGAGCATGAAAAAGACCTTTCTTCATTCTTTTGACTATAGCTTTTGAAACTTTACTTGTTGTTATGATGGCAGTGTCTCCTGCGTACAGTGCAACTGATTGATCTTTGAGTTTTGAGTACAAAACATCGAGCCCTGTAAAAATTATTTTTAACAAACTTATGTTTAAGTTGAAGCAAGGTTTCCAGAATAAATCAAAAATTAACTACATAAAATGTAGCAATATTTAAAATACATACTAAAGAAAAATATGCGCCTTAATTAATACTTTGTTGTGGGGCTTTTATTGGCAATAACGAAGGAGCAACGCGTTGACATAGTGCCAACCAAGTCACTGCATCTTTTTTGGGAATTCTTCTTCACGATTCCTTAATTACAGCCCAAAGTTTTTTGCTGTTAGTAGTTTTTATCATAGTCATTGTTCTTGATGTCAGTCTAAAGATTCTCGATCAGGCTTAACCGTTTGATGCGTGCGTACATTATAATGTACGTCGATTTTTTTAAAACGTCACTGGTTGTAATTTTAGCATACATGCAATTAATTTGCAATTGCAGGTTCGTTGTGACATTGTGTTTTAAATTCTAAAGATGCTGTAAGATTTCAAGGCAACTTGAGATCACTTTTATATATTTTGTCTAGTCATCATCGACGCAGCCCCTTATATTTCAAAGTTTATATTCAAATTAAAAAAGAAAAAAATGGATTTTCTCGCGTATGTTTTTGATAAATTTTTAAATGTTTCTTTAAATTATGTACATACGTGTTTAAAAAATTTAAAACCAATAAAAATAAATAAAATACATTGAAAAAGTTTTATTGAAGCAGATTTTATATTGAAATGTATAGCTTTAAAACCCACTTTAGAATAAAAATTTGTCCCCATAAATTGAAGCAGATTTTATATTAAAATGTATAGCTTTAAAACTCACTTTAGAATAAAAATTTGTCCCCATAATTTTTTACACATGCTCTTTGAATTACTTTTAAGCCATAAAAATCATATGTAGAATTTTTCAACTTCCGAAATTAATTCCCGTGTCAAAGGGTTAAGTCAGGCGAATGTAAGCCACTGACGAGCATTTTTTCTGCTCGTATTTTTTGGTCATTGTCTTGTTGAAAGACTTAAAACAAAAACATTTCTTCGTCTATATAAATTAGCATTACATTTTTGAATATGTAAACGTTAAATTAATTGGTTCCTCTGCGCAACATGAAAAGCATATTTACAGCATTATGCCTGGTCTTGAACATAACTCATGGACCATATTCTACATTCGGAGATCCTCTAATACATAAACAAAAATCTTTTTTAAATATTCTCCACTTACATAAAAAAATCATATTATTTTTGCCGGCACTGTATACACATGCAAACATAATTATATCTTAAATTAACAAAAAAAACCATTTTATAAAACTAATTTTTTAACAAAAAAATTAAGTTAAATACATAAAAAAATTATAAAAAACAAGACCAGCGCATGTAAAAATCGCAATTTCCGAAAGAAATATTTTTCAAGAAAACAAAAAAATCACAAATTACTAGAGGGTTTTAAATTATCTTCTTTGATGCTTCCTTGTTTATTTCAAAACGAAGCTGAAAGATAGCGCTTATTAATAATTTATTATAGAAAATGGCAAAAATTTGTCGTTTCAAAATAGAGAACTAACCTTTTTAAACACAACTGAAAAACACTGTAAAATCAAGATTAGAGTTGTTTAATCGAACTATTATTTTCAAGGACCCAAAGAAAATTTTTGAAAAATAAAAAGTTCTTTTTTCGAAAAGAGAAATCAAAATTTCATCGAAAACCAAAAATTTAATAAAGATTCCAAACATTCTCAAAATAGTCCTAATTCCACGAAATATTGGAAATAAAGAAAATATTTTTACGAAAAGAAGAACATAACAGTTGTTGTTGCCTTTAAGAGTCCGAGCAAACTATCGGAGATTCGTACAAAGGAAAAGTACTAATTGTAGTATAAAGGCAGTCAAATGAAAAAAATCTGTAAAAATTATTTTGAAAAGCCATGGCAGCAGCTAAGTTAAAAAATAATGATCCAGGATCCTTTATAATAAAGGAAATCATCTCAAGCTGGTAGCACGGAGAAGTAACAACAGAACAAGAGTTTATGAAAAATGTGTCCAAGCGGATGGCCTAACTTCGTAAACAAGGAAAAGCGAGAAGTGCTTATAATTTCAATAATCAATATTGGTGATTTGTTGATTTAATCAGGAACGTTGGAACTTTAATCTTTGAAAAAAATCAATCACTGCTTGGGCTCTAAGTGTCCTGTTTCTTAAGTATTTGTACAGATGTCTTAATTTATGAATGAATAAAAATATTTTTGTAGTCTTTAAAATTTATTATTTTTTTTGGCTTTGTATATATATATATATATATATATATATATATATATATATAAATATATATGTATATATATTTATATATATATATATAGTTTATAAATAGTAAAAAGTTTATACATAATAAATAAATTTTATTAGCAGTGATCAAGATTTGACGACCTTCTTACCCGTACGTTTGCCATATTCAGTTAAGAGAGGTAGGGTTGCTGGATATATTTTTAGTTTAAATATTTAAATTATTTCATATTCCAGATGAAGTTATTAATGTGCCCACATTGGTATATAACGTTTACCATAAAGATTTAGATATGGAGGTAACCTTAGACAACAGTGAGGGTAAATATGAAATTATCGATTTCTACAATAATGTCATTATTGGACCGAGAGTAACCAAGCGCGCACGTGTTCGAGGTCATGAAAATGCTACGATATATTTCCTGGTAAGGCCCAAAGTTATTGGAAATGTTGTGTTGAAATTCAAAGCCTCATCTTTAGCTGATATTGACACCATATGTAAAACCATGAAAGTGGTTCCGGAAGGCATTACCAAATATTTCAATTATGCTGAATTTGTCACTTTCAATACGATACCTGAATTTGTTGATATATTTACACTGAAATTACCTAAACACTTAGTACCCGGCTCGCAGCATATCGAATTCGGTGTTGTGGGTGACCTTTTGGGTCCCGTTTTTAACAATATAGACAATTTGGTGCGTATGCCAATAGTCTGTGGTGAACAAACTATGTCGTTTCTCGTGTCTAATTATTTGGTCCTGAAATACTTGATGAATTCAAAACGCTTAACTCCTACCATGGAAGCCAAGTTACGTAACAATCTAAGCACGGGATATCGAAGAATGTTAAATTATCGTAATAAAGATGGTTCCTTTAGTACTTTTGGTCCTTCTCAGGCTAAGGAAAAGGATCAGAATGACTCTACATGGTTGACGTCCTATGTCGTACGTTTTTTGTCACAAATCAAAGAATTTTGTAATGTCGATGAAAAAATTATTGAAGAGGGCTTGGCTTACTTAAGCAAGCAACAGGCTAAAAATGGAACGTTTACCGAAAAGGGTGTTTACTTCCCTACTTTGCAAAGAAACCTTTTATTTCTAACAAATGCTGCTGTATTGGCCTTCCTTGAGAATCCCGCTTATGCAGATAAATACTCTCGAGAAATAGCTGACGGTCTAAATTTTGTAGCCAAAAATTACAAAATGTTTTATAGGCAGTTTGACAAGGCATTATCCACATACACCTTACAAAAGGCCAAGCATCCAGAAGCTAAGAAACTCGTGAGCAATCTACAGAACGTAACTACACACTATTTTTCTCCTATTCCGTTTTACGGTATGTCTTATTGGTCTAATGCTTTCGCCGAAGATGCTGAAACTACTTCATACAATTTGTTAACCTTATTTGACCAGAAATCTATCAAATTGGATGACTTAATGCCCATTATCAAACGGCTAATAGCTCAACGTAATAGCCTCGGTGGGTTTTATTCGACTACGAGTACCGTCGTTGGCTTGACCGCCCTTATAAAGTTTGCCGAATTAGCCCATTACGAACCAGCTAGAATGGATATCGATATTTTATCAAAGGATAAGAATGCAACTATTAAATTGACTGAGGATAATGAAATTTTGTATCAAAGTATTGAGGTAAGTTTAATAAAAATTTCTAAGAGTTAAGTTGCTTCCTTCAATGGGAAGCTTTCCTACACATTGTTTCAACTGCTGAAATTATTATCAGAGATACAATAAACAAAAATATTTCCTCCGGGACTATGATATGTTAACAATATTCGCAATAACACACAGTTATAGAAAGCAAAAAATACTTCTTAATAAAGTGATACCGAATTAAGGAGAACGACGCCTCAAATAGAAAACTTATTCATGAACAAATTTTTAATCTTTAAACTTATAAAACTTAGTTTTCAAGCTATTCATTATTCAAATACATAGTCGCAGAAGACATAGAGAACAGGATGTTATTAGAAATATTCTGGTTAGCCTTAGAGATATAATATGCATGGCCAGTTTTTGACTTCATATTTAAATATGCATTTAGTTAATTTTCAGATTTCCACTCGCTTATATTCGTTCTTATTTAACTATGATAAAATATGGCAGCATTACGAAATTAAAAAAAAAATATCAATAGTTTATAAAAAAATGTTTGTTTAGTTTTGTAAAACAACAACAAAAAAGTCATAACCATATTGTTAATTTTATATCCATGCTCTGAAAATCGCATATCGACAAACGAATACGCTAGAAATTTGGCGCCTTCAAGCCTCTAGGGTATACCGATGCGATCGGGTTTATTTTATATAAACTGCACTTAGAAAAGAAATTTAAATAATAAACACAATAAATTAAATGAATTTTCTTTTTATTTAAATGAAAACTGATAACTCTTTTAAAGATTTTAACAAAAAAATTTACAATTTAGAAATTTTCTTAACAGTTTTTCTTTTGAACAGAAATGTAGTGCTGGTGATGTTTTTTACCTTATTAATGGGTATTATTCTACCAATATTTCAATTGGTTCGAAAAACTAAGCTAGTTATACATGAGTTTATTATGTATGCATATGTAAGGTATGGAGCAATGTTAGAAAATATTAATGCCAGAATCTCGGGATGATTCATCCAATGATTCAAATTCATACAAAATATTCTTTTTGAAGCAACATCTTCATTCATTGGTATGAGTTATAAATTAATTTATACCATGATGTTAAATAAGATACCTGAACGTCTGGCTATTTTGTACAATATACAGGCGAACAATCTAAAGAATTTAAGTGTGAAATACAATGTTCAATATTTATTGACCTAATATCTCTATTAAGGATATTTTTCACATCACACTATACACACCATTGACGGATTAGAACTTAATGCAAGAAACTGGAATTCAATTTTTTCAAAATTATATAACAACAAGAAGTATTCAATAAGAAACATGCATATACCACAGAGTAGCATGCAATGATTTATTTAATATTGATTTATTTAATATTGAATTAAACATATTCTTATTGCTAATAAACATTGCTAAATAACCATTCATGTTTCAAATATGAAAGTGTGTTTGTACAAACAAAATTATAACCCCATTAATGTTTAAAGTTAAATTCAATGGCCCATATTCATAGTTATAATAAAGTATACTTTAGGGGAACTAAAGTCGGTTTTACTTTAGAGTCGTATGTAACTCATTCATAGACAATTTAAAATATTCTTTTGGCGTAAAGGTCAACTCTAAATTTAAGACTAGCTAAAGCTTTTTTTAACTGCTATCCCTAAATTAGCGCAATGTAATTCAATTCTGTCAACGTTGTGTAACAGTAATGTTAACTCATTTTATTTTATAAAACTCGCTGTATAAAAATAAAGAAGAGATAAAGCCGCTAGATTGCCTTGAAAATAACTAAATTGTCATTACTTTTCAACCATAACAAAACAAAACAAAACAAACCAACAAGCAGCAACTTCACTTCCTAACGCACTGTCAAAATTGGGTTTTCCAATTGTTGAGCGTTGACGCCGTGCTATTTAGGGATGCTTCATACATTTTCTATGTAGCTGAGAAATTTTGACAGATATCTTGCGCTTTACGCGCTAATTTAGGGATATCAGTAACTCATTTTTCCAAAATTATTTTATTTGTTTTAAGAACACAATACTCTTTATCTGAGTTTTATACCAAAGTGAACAAAATAAAAAAACAAGGTTACTTTTTTCTAATGTTTGTTTACAAATTGTATGAAAACATTTATCAAATTAGAGTTGACAACCAGTGGAAGTCGACTAAACTTAAAGTATACTTTATTCTTGACTATGAATGTAAAAAAGATAATAAGAGCTTTATATTTTAGAGTACACCTTAGCAAGAGTCGACTTTAGTCTATAGCTATGAATATAGGCCAATTTATATATTAAAAGTTAAGAATCCATTAATAATTTAAGTAACATTAAATTAAATTAATTTAGTTAATGCATAAAGTGTATGGATAATATTAGTAAGAATTTCAAGCATGATTCACACTAGATTTTGGTCTTATATTTTGTGCTGAATTAATCTTCAAAAATTACTGCAGTTTGTCATAAATAAAAGAAATTATATCAACATCATGCATAGTAATCTGTACCTAACTGCCCTCCCTAAATTAGCGCGTAAGACGCAAAGCAATGTATTTCATCATAGCTTTTACGCTGGAATATCATCCCTAAATAAGAGCGTCAACTTTGCGTCTTTAACAGTAATGTTAACTCATTCTATTTTATAAAACTCGCTGTATACGAATAAAGAAGAGATAAAGCCGCTAGATTGCCTTGAAAATAACTAAATTGTCATTACTTTTCAACCATAACAAAACAAAACAAACCAACAAGCAGCAACTTCACTTCCTAACTCACTGTCAAAATTGGGTTTTCCAATTGTTAAGCGTTGACGCCGTGCTATTTAGGAATGCTTCATACATTTTGTATGTACTTGAGAAATTTTGACAGATATCTTGCGCTTTACGCGCTAATTTAGGGATGGCAGTTAGCAGTGTTGCCAGAACTTTTATGTATAAAATCTGCGAAATCCAACAATATTTCGCGAAAAAATCTGCATATTCTGCACCTTATTTTAAAAATCTTTAATAAATCTTCAAATACATTTTTCAACTTATTTCTGTACAATATATCCGAATATTTATTACTTAAAAGGTATTGTATTTACTTACAGATTAAATTAATTATGTTAAATGTTTTAAACTTTATATAAAAATTAATTGAAATGACATCATTTTTAGTTTTTAATAATCTTTTGTAAGCAATATTCCTACAAAAGATTAATTTTGTAAACAATTGCGAGCTACATTTTAGTTTATTTAAATTTACCCGATTAAATATTCTCTCGACGTTTGCCAATGAATATGGTAAAGTTTTTGGAAAAGCAGAATAAAAACTAGTTAGTATCATTTGGAATGCTTATTTCCAAAAATTAACTTAAGTCATTTCCATTTTATTTAGTATTTCTTTAAAATCTAATACTCTTAACTCTCTAAACTCCAAGTCCCTTGGTTTATTATTATTATTATTTTTTTTTTTTGTTTCTTTAAAAACTGTTTGGAAAATTTTTAGCTAAGTCTAAAATTGATTTTGTGTCAACAATTTGGGCTAATACGCCTAGCAATTTTATTATAATATAAAAATCAATAATTTCAGATAAAATTTGTGCTCAAAGCTATTTCAGCTGCACGAATGTTTAGATATTCGCTTTTTATTAAATTTGTTTAAAAAAGTTACTCATTACAATTTTTAATAGTTTTGTCATCTGATTAAATAAAATGTAAATTTTTATCGCTTCGCTTTAAACAATTTATTAAAATTATTAATAATACCATCAATGTCCTTTTGAAAGATAGATATATATACTTTTTTTTTATCATCATTAGCGTTATTTAATATGAATTTAGCATTTTTGATTTAATTGATATTAACGGCAAATGAGTAATAAATTTTTAAGCACTAATATGTAATTCTAATGAGCGACTTACAACCGACTCCACGGAAAGCCAACGCGTTTGGAATAGGTGTAAAATCTTTTTGGAATTAGATGATCATTAACCCTGCACCGTCATCCTTCGTCAAAATGACGACGCGAGATTTTATTTTTAAGTTAAAACCTGTTTTTTCTTTTTGTTTTGAAACAATTTTTTTTATAGCGGTAGTCGCTTGCAAGCTGTTGTTGGATAAAGTCGTGCAGCGAACTGCGTTCATTGTAAGTGTTTGTTTTTTCGATTTTATTTTTTTGCCGTAGTCAAAATGACGAAGGATGAAGTTTGTGTAACTTTTAGGTTTTTTGGTGTGTTATTCTTGGACGCTAAATTTTTATGTTTTCCTAAGATGTCTAATCAGCGATCACTAACAGATGAAGAAATTGAACAGTTTCTGTCCTGGACCGACAACAACGTTGACTTAGAAAGCGATCTTAGTGAAATAGGTACTGACACAGAAGTCGATCAAGACGAGTCTGTTGCAAGTACCACCTCTACATACGAAGCAAGTGAAGTGGATGAAGACGACATTCCTCTAAATATTTTAAGAGCAAAATCTAACATTATTACGTGCGATAAAACTATACTTCGAGGAAAAAACGGTCATAAATGGTCATCTGTCAAAGGTACGACACATCATTATGGACTCAACATTGTCCATAAAAGACGGGGACCAACAAATCTATGCAAAAATATAATTGATCCTCTAGATTGCTTTAAACAGTTTATAACAGGGGATATCGTTGCTGAAATTGTAAAGTGGACAAATGTCGAGATAACTCAACACCAATCCGCCTTACTTGTACACACGGATCAGGCACAACGACGAAACACTAATACAAATGAAATATATGCAGTTTTGGGTATATTAGTGTTAACTGCTGTCAAAAAAGATCAGCATTTATCCGTGGAGGAGTTATTTGACAGGTCTTATTGTGGATCTAAATACATAAGCGTACTCACCAAAGCCAGGTTCCAATTTCTCATGTCCTGCTTACGATTCGACGACAAATCTCTACGCCTCCAACTAGTAGGTGATAAATTCGCTCCCATTAGAAAAGTATGGGAAATGTTCGTACAAAAATGCAGGGATAACTACAGTCCTGGTCCTTACCTTACAGTTGATGAGCAGCTTTTGGCCTTCAGAGGAAAGTGTAGTTTCAAGATGTATATCCCAAATAAGCCAGCAAAATACGGCATTAAAATTTTAATGTTATGTGATAGTGGAACCAAATATATGGTTGATGCAATTCCGTATTTGGGAAAAAATTCAAATACCACCACAATGCCTCTTGGAGAGTTCTACGTGAAGGAGCTTACTAAAACAGTACATGGCTCAAACCGGAATGTTACTATGGACAACTGGTTCACGTCGATACCCCTAGCGAAATCGTTAGGACAAAGTCCGTACAATTTGACAATCGTTGGTACTCTACGCTCAAACAAAAGAGAAATTCCAATTGAGCTAAAACAAAGTAAAGGTCGTAAGTGCGGTACGGCTATGTTTTGCTATGACAGTAACTTAACCCTTTTGTCTTATAAGCCAAAGCCAAACAAAATGGTTTACCTTCTGTCATCCTGTAATGAACAGGGTACTGTAAACCCCAAAACAAATAAACCCAGCATGGTGGAGTTTTATAATAGTACTAAAGGAGGAGTTGACACATTCGATCAGATGTGCAGTGTTATGAGCTGTTCAAGGAAAACGAACAGGTGGCCGTTATGCCAATTTTTCGGAATTTTGAACATGACATTTATTAACTCATACATTATTTACTCGCACAACCTGCTTCAAGCTGGCCAAAAGCCTCTAAATCGCGTTAATTTTATGAAAAATCTTTTTTCGGGACTTATAAAAAATCACTTGAATGACAGGCTTGATATGCCAACAATAACCACCAATGTAAGAATTGATATTCAAAATGAGCTGCAAGTCAATAACACCACAGATTCCGAGAATTTGTCTTCACAAACTCGAAATAGAAAAAGGAAGATATGTGGAGTTTGCCCCTCTTCGAAGCGAAGAATGACAAATGTTGTCTGTGCAAAATGCCAAAAAAGATTGTGTGGAGAGCACAAAATTGAAGTTTGTGCCTCGTGCTTTAAATGAAATAATTTATTTCCAAACTAATGTTCCTTTTTTATTTTAATACTTATATTATAAGAAAATGAAAGACTGAATTGAAAAAAATTGCAATAAGTTGTACTTTTTAATTTTTTATTATTAACTGTTAAAGACACCATGCCAATTGAAGGAAGGCTATTAAATGTTAATTTTCCGTTAAGACTGAAAAATAAATAAATGAATTTCTTTAAAAAGAAATTAAAAAATAAATAAATTTAATTAAAAAACTTATTTTGGTACGAACTTTTGCTTATGAGATTTGTTATTGTCGCATAAAGTATGTCGTAGTCAAAGTGACGAAGGATGACGTTAATGTACTAAAAATAAGGATGACGTTCTAGGGTTAAAGGTAATTCTATTCTCGTTAAGATATTATTGTTAATTATAAACATAGAAAGCTTGATTTTCATTATTTTGCTGTTCAGCAAATATATCGGAAAGCTGCAAAAAGAAAGTTACGAAATGCATTTAACGTGGTATTTATTGCAGAAAGTTGTTATAACATTTCTCTATAGGTGCATCTTCAGTCATTTTCTTAAATAAATTATTTCTCGTTCTTAGCTTAACGAAAATCTTAAAAACTATAAAAATATCTTGTCAAACTTTGGCTTCTGCTTTTATTTTCAGATGCCCTCTAAAACGCACTCAATTCTATTAATTGCGAAAGGTAACGGTTCAGCTGTAGTACAAATCGCCTACCAATACAGCACTTACGAAATTCAGAAAGTTCAAGTTCCAAGTTTTACCATAAAGACAAATATGACTAATATCAAACGTGATGACTTCGAAATGCTAGTGTGTGTCAGTTATGTGTATCCACGAATTGTTACGAATATGGTGTTGTTGGAAATTTCTACACCCTCGGGTTTTGTTATAGATGATGCAAGTTTAAATGAAATAGAAAAATTAGATAGAGTTATTGTAAGTGCTGTTAAAATGAAAACAACTTGAGAAGTACAATAATGTTTTTGTTATTTTATAGAATATAGAACTTAAAAACTCTGGTTCATTGTTGGTGGTATATTTCGATTACTTGTTGGAAAATGCTGAAATCTGTTTGACGGTAAAAGCCCTAAGAACTCACGCTGTGGCCATGCAAAGACCAGCTTCTATTCAACTTTATGATTATTACGATGCCAGTAATAACGCTATTATTTTCTACGATGTTGACGTTAAATTAATGGATATTTTCGACACCTGGAAATGAAAATAAGTTGTTGATTTTTTCATGTGTTCAATTTTTATTAAAACATATTTTTCTTTTTTTTAAATAAAATTCAATAGTAAAATAAAATACTTGTTTGTAACTAAAAAATAAGAACTGGGAAGAAAATATAACATTCGGGTTGTTTTTGACGAAATTCGCTAAAATCCAAATCAAAATTCGCAAAAACGGTTTTTTGACAGGTGTCGTCTGTAAAATTTATATATATTTTTTCTATATAAAAATATTTTTCTGTAAAAAAAATATTATTTTATCGGAAATATAAAAATAGAAAAAAATCGCCAAAATATTTACGTACGTTTGTCATTTTGGTTTTATTAAAAAAAAAACAAAAACAAATAATAAGTGAACACATAAAAGGTACTATAAACTAGTTGTAGTTTAATTAATTCAATAAAAATATGACATATGTATAAATTGAAACCATTAAAATAATATAAAATTATAATAAAAATGTTGCACTTCTTTTGGAGAAGCTACTATTCGTACGTGTGTTCCATCTACACAACGAATTACTCGCGCAAATTGTGTTCTTGCAAAAAAAGACGTTTTGCACTTGTTTTTTTTTCTTCCTCAGTCATCCGAACGTTGATCCACTTCTAGCACATTTTTTTTTAATTCTATTTCCTTAAAAATACAGCAAACAGTTCTTTGTGAAAATCCAATATTAAAATCGTTCCCGCTACTTCTTTGATAACTTCTATCCGCAAAAAATCTAAGTGCGCAACATAGCTTGAGATTCAGAAGCAACATTTTACGAAACTGAAAAATATGCATGTTTATGTATATAAATATACTTACTTAAAATTTTTTAATTCCAAAGGGTTAGAACTGCCTCTCATTTTTTACGGATACGTGACATGTGAGTTTTCTTTCTGCCTTCTCCATCGTCATTGTCATGGAAAAAAAGATATGCGCTTATATTCATATTCTTTACACTTAATGTTTTAACAATTTTTAAATTGAAATTATTTTCTTTTAAACTTGACATTTTTCTTACTCAGGAATGTATTTTTATGGACAATTCCAATACAATCAAAATGCAACCCTATGACGTATACAACATCTAGATGTTGTAATACATAATCACGAAAAAGATAACTGTTGTGTTGTAGCAGAGACAACAAAACATTTAGATGTTGAAAACCTTAATCGGGGCCTAAGTGATTTTCCTCTGTTCTCAAGGAAACATTCCCTTTACACCAGACCTACAGATGTTTGGTACACTTTTGCACTTAAATGGCGGCAAATTTTATCATTCGGATGATGCATTATCTTTGTTATCTCGTGTTACAATGCAGACAGACGAAGATGCGTGCAGTTTTACACAGTTTACTGCAGCGAGTTTAATGTATGTAGATATTATATTGATAATAAAACAGTTGGGTGGGCTGAGCACTGACTGCATCATTGATATAAATTTCGTATACGTCATCCCTAAATAAATTTTTAGAATTTTTTGTAACTAAATTTTCTGTATTATCACTTAAAAAATATTCTTATTTTTACTTATTTTAAAAAATCTTTGCACTTTAAAAATGAAAACATGGCAATAAAATGATATTCGTTCTCATTAATCTCACATCCTCATAAAAAATTTAATCATAAAAAATAATAAAAAGCAGAAGTAATAAAAGCTAACCTATTTTAGCTTGAATATTATTATTATTCAGATATTAATTTTTAAGGTAAAAACGTAATGGGAGGTAATAATCATTTAATATAGAAGCTGCCGCCAGCCTCCTCTTTTGGATTAGGTATCATGCACCCTGTTGTAGAAATACACAAAAGAGAATAAAGTATCACTTCAAGGCAAAAGGAAGATAATTTTTCCCCTTTTATGATTAACCATTATTGGTTCCGTTCGCAATTTGACCCTTTATTTAGTAGTCTGTTTTTATGAGACTTTTTAAAAAGCAGCTAATATTGCTTCTTTTTATATTTTGTTTGTACTTTTCCACTTGTTATTAACGATCTAAAAGAATAAGGAAATTATTTTTCTTAGCCGACTTAAAAAAATAAGGTTATCAATTCGGATGAATGTTGCTTTTTTATGTTTGTGGCTGCAGAACTCAGTCATTTCTAATCCGATTTTGAAAATTTTTGTTAGTATGGTAGACTATGCTTAGAGATTGGTCCCGTTTTAAAAATAGTTCATAATCTTAAAAATTAAAGGGTGTCTCCATACAAAATACATATTTTTTACGTGTATTAAGAACTGTAAAGGGAACTTCTGTAAAATTTAAAATTACTGCGTAAAAAGCTATACAAAAATATATCTAAAAATTAAAGGGTGTCCCCATAACTGATATAAATTTACTTATATGGGCCTATCTTTTGAACCGTTATCGATAAACGCTTGCAATTTGTACAGAATGTCGATTTCCAGGGCCGTTATAGTAACAGGTATTAATATATTAAAATTATTTATTAAAGGGTGCGCCGATAGTTGACATAATTTGATGTATATGGCCGTACTTTTTAACAGTTATAGACAGACGCTTGATATTTTCAACGAGCCTGTATTGCTAAGCCCGCTACAACAACAAGTATACAAAATGGATTTGAAAGTTAAAGGGTGTCCAAACAGTTGATGTAATTCCATGTATGTGGCCGAACTTTTGAACCGTTATAGACAGAACCCTGAAACTTAAAAGGGACCTTTACTTCTAAGCCCGCTATGTAAGTGAGTTTATAATTTTAATTTAGAAATTAAAGAGTGTCCCATAATTGATGTAGATTTTATCTGGGCGATTACTATGGCTGTTTTAGTAACAAGTATTAATATTTGAAATTATAAATAAAAGGGTGCCCCAATAGTTAATTTAATTTGATGTATATGGCCATACTTCTAAACAGTTGTAGACAGACGATCGAAATTTACAAGGGACCTGTTTTGCTAAGTTTGCCATAACAATAAGCTTATAATTTGAATTTAGAAACTAAACACTATTCCCAAAATTAATGTAATTTGTTCCAAATGGCCATATTTTTTGAACCGTTAGATACAAACACCTGAATTTTAGACAGAATGTCCACTACTTTGTTTGGTTGAATAAAAAGTATAAAAATTTTAAATTATAAATTAAAGGGTTTTACAACAGTTGAACCGTTACAGCTAGACGGTTGAAATTTACACATAACCTGATTGCTAAATCTACTACAACAGGAAGTATATAATTTGGAAATAAAAGGGTTACCATTTAGTTGGTGTAATTTGATGTATATTGCCAAACTATTGAATAGTTGAACAAGTATTAAGCTTGGTTGTGGAATATATGGTTGTCCCAATAGTTAATTTGTCCATACTCTTTATCCGTTATAGGCAGACAGCTAAAGTCTGTTTTGAAGTCGGTTTTTTGTAAGAATTATTATAATATTACTGCGATTTAAATTATTACAATTAGTATTTTTATTATTTAAATACTTTCTTCTTTTCTTCTAACTAGTTGTATAAATAGCAAATTTACAACTTTTTGTATATTAGTACCAGCACTCAGGGGATGACCCCTAATTATGCAACGCATTGTGCCAGAAATGGAGACTTATGTTGTGGGAGGGAGTAGTGCTTATGGACAGTTGATTTGAATCTTTTCACATTGAAAGTGGCGGGAAAGACCTCGGCGGCGAGTTTATTCCACATACGAACTGTTCGGCTAAAAAACGAATTCTCTCTGTAATAAGTAGTGCGATTCACTGGCCAATAGAATACAAAGGAATGCGCTCTTGATACAGAACACGTTGCACGCACGAAATTTCGGTTTTCAGGAACAAGTTCGCTATTGTAACGGTAAAACAGTGAAACACACCCCACATCGCTTCGATGCTCCACAGAGACACAGAGCTGGATACCTTACTGTCACCGATGAGCTACTTCGCTCTCTCTCCTGCACGCGGTCGAGTAACTCCAGAATAGACTT
This sequence comes from Gymnosoma rotundatum, assembly GCA_916610165.2. Lineage (NCBI taxonomy): Eukaryota > Metazoa > Arthropoda > Insecta > Diptera > Tachinidae > Gymnosoma > Gymnosoma rotundatum. The sequence goes on from OU744337.1 coordinate 35,571,948, forward strand.
TGAAGAACCGGCCCATACACGGAGTTGTATTTCATTTTTGGTCTGATAAAGGTGACATAGATAGTAATGAGAGCAGACGGCTTGAAATATTTCTTACACTGTTTCAGAAAACCAAGGCGCTTGAATGCTTCTTTTGCGACATTAAAAATATACTGGTTTCAATGAACATCACATTAAATTTTCATGCCAAGAACATCCAGAGCTTCTGATTCCTTAATATATATCCCCCATAGTTAGAGAATATGTATTAAATCACTTTTTTATTTTTTTGCCTTGTTTCTTAAATAATCGTTTCCATCGTTAACAACATTGTTTCAAGCAACCTTGCTTAAAAAATCAAAACAAATTATAAAAAAGCTTTTTGGGCAAAATGAATATAAAAAGCCATGATTTTGTATAGAACACATAAGAAGCAAAAACTTAAATTAAGTATTTTACATTTTATGTAAAAGAAAGAAGTTTTTTTTTTGTAATCGCATGTGCTTCTCTAAAATGGTTTTGTTTATTAACTTTAACAGTAACTAACCAACGTTGAAGCCATTCGCAACGTTTACGTGCCCGCAACATTTAAGTAAGAGTAATGAGGCCTTAAGATATATTTTATTGATTAACTAAATGTCAACTAAAAAGGCCGTGGTTTTTTTTGGTTTTTTTTTTATTCTTTGCATTAAAAAAACGTTTAAAAATGCATCCGATTTGTAAAGGTGCTTTAAATTGTTTATAGAAAGATACTTAGTCGTTTAAAATGAAAAAAAAAAAACATTTGAACAATAGTGATGTGTTTGACTTTCTTAAACTATTATATATTATTATTGCACAGTGTACTTATGATTAAGATAAGATTTATGAATTTTAAAACGAAGTAGAATATCCTCTCGAAAAAAACAATTTTTCAATTAAAGGATAAGTTTAATTATTTTGTTGAATTACTAAGAGCAAAAATGCCAGAGCAAATACTGAAAAATGGTAACAACTTTACTCTCTATCTTAGCGAGTTAACTGTGGGAGTGCATTAACTTCTACCTTTTGCTTAAACAGCCATAATGGGGAAGGAATTCTATGAAACCTTAATCGGAATTAAAAAGGTACCTACGAAAGGAACAATTTTTGATGAAAATAGAGGCGTGCCTATTAAGTATCCTATAGCTCTTCTCTTTCTCATTCGGTTATTTTTTACCGATTAAAAAAAATGAAAACAAATTCAAAATACCTTTCAATTTGTTGAATGTAGTTAGTGTACATTATAGCCGCTAGATGGCGCAAAATTTATTTTTATTGAAAAATGGATCAAAACACCCAGTAATTGCATATATTATCAGTTCACATGTTTAGCAAAAATACTCACCTAAAGATTTTGTACAAATTTGCCAAACATTATTTGGTCGAATTCTGGAAATTTAATTTGATTTATTTATTTGATTTTCTTCAATAAACTAAAAATGATGGTAATTTTGTAAATAACGGAATTATGAAAAAGTCACAGAACAAAAGTTGCTGCTGAAGCCTTTAAGAACCATTCGTTTTTGCAAAAAGTCAATTTCAGCATATTGCTACAAGTAATACTAAAACAGAGAAAAATTCCAACTTCAAGCAAAAAAAGTTTCCCAAATATTTAGAGGAGAGTATCAAAAATTTCATAAATTTGGTTTTTACCTATTTCCACCTCTTAAAAATGCTAAAGCTATCCCCAAGAATCATCCCATTAATTATTGCATTTGTTCAAGTTATATTTAAAATTTTAGTTCTACCTTTACTAAAGCCAGGGAAGCCAAGTTAACCCTAAGCATTCCCAAAACACAATATCAATAAGGGTTCAACTGCTTTTAATTTGGTTGGGGGAATATATTTTCTCAATTAGTTGGTGTAATTTAATGTCTTAAGCAAAATATATTTATGCTTGAAATCATTCAGTTTTATTTTGAAAATCAGTCTCAATAATCAATTGTACCATAATGAGTCTCAATGTTTCTGTTTATAAACAAAATAACTAATTAAATACACGCCAAGCAGACGCCCGTCAAAGTATTAAAATAATCATTCCCAAAAAGTTGAATTTCCGAATTTACCTTGCCAATAGTCCTCCTAGGTCGTGATATGCTATGAGGCCATTTGAAGTCAACAGCAGCAATTGACAACTTTGAGTTTTTCGGAAAACAAGTGGCCCAAAGCAAGACGTCCATAATGCACTTTGTCAAAAACATTTGCGGCGGTCATATGCCCAAATAATTTTTTGTTTCTGAACAAAAAGTTTCTAAGACAAAATATTTAAACATTTAAGACAGCAAAACATATTTAAGTTCCAGAAAAATTTTCCATTATAAATGCAAATCAAATTAACGCATGTTTTATAGATAACAATTTAATTTTGTTTTAATGATACTACTCGTTAAGTTCAACAAATAAAGTTAAACAACAGAGTTTAAAATCTTTTATCACTTTTTGCTAAAAAAAAATATTTTATTAGCCACACAATTTCTTAACTATGTTTAAGAAAAACAAAAACAAATAATTAAGAAAAAAATTTGAACAATTTCTTTCAAAGTCGTTTCCAATTGATGGATAGAAAGACATTTCCACTCTTCCTTTGAAAATACGTGTTAAAAAATACATCATTCGGTTGTGCTACACTTTGCAGTTAGAAAGACTTTTATGAACAGACTTTTAAATGGATACAAACCCTTCCACGGTTAAATATTTTAAAGCAACGTGTTTTATGTTGATATTCAGGCCTGATATTTTTTGATTGCAGATGCTTTTTTGTTCCAAATTATACGAAAAAATCAGAGGTAGGCGTGGTGTAATGCCTGCTGCCTTAAAAAGCATGGACCGATCTTGCTTTCCAATAGCACCACTTTCGACATTAAATAACCTTAATTTGAAACTATTATAATGTATAATCGCTAGAAGTAATAATTAGAAAAACTGTGTCAATTTACTACTTCCTCTACTTAAGCGTTAAAAATGTTCGCATGTCTGTCTCTTATGATTCAAAGTATCAAGCCATATAAGTGAAATTCGTTCCACTTAGGCACACCCGCTAATTTGCATATTTTTTATTTTTTGTCATTTATTATAAGAAACCATATCGGAACGCACTATATATAAAAGTTGTACGACCTGCCAATTATACTTCAAAAATACGTTATTAAATTTGTATGCACGAGTTCTGGAAGCATTGTTAAAAATTTTCCATTTACAAAAATAAAATGAGCATACAACTTTTCTTGTACCATATACTGGTAAAATTGGGTGCTTTCATACTTTAATCTCTATTTTCCCTACGAAATTACTCATTTTTACGAAAAAAAAAAAATATTCTATATTGAAATCAATTTCAGCTAGTAGTTTTTACGTGATGCGAACACAGACAAGCAAATAAAAATTCCAAAAATAGGTGTTTTTTATTCCATATCGATTATTAATTAAAACAACATCAAAATTTTCAAAAAATATTTCATGTACAGACATACGGGGTCATGTCTGTACATGCAGGTTTATTACATGTATAGATAAGGAAACAAAGTAAAAATTGCTTGTTCAGCGAACAGATACATACATACATAATGTTTATTGGCAATATTTTGACAATTAAAAAACATAGAATTAGAAAACGTTGCTGATTACATTTGGATTGGAACAGGGTAAAAAAAATCTTCAGCACATTCTTAAGTTTTCAGATTTTTTCGTCTTTTACAATATAAAAAACTTATAAAAAAATAAAATCGTTTTTGTTTTTAGTATATTCTAAACGTGTTTGATTCCTTCAAATATAAATATTTCATGATATTCTCATGAAATATTTTTATTTTAAAACTACAAACTGAAATGTATTACTGCGGGGAAAGCATATCCTTATGGCCAATTTACTACTGCTCATGTAGCTCATCAGTGGATTTGACCAAAATTTTGTATTGTAAATCGATTAAATGAGAACTCCATTGAATCAATAAGACAAAAAGACAATAACAACTCCAAAATGTTTTATACAAAAACACAGCAAACATTCAGTAACTTTTTTTTTCCTTTCATTTTTCTACATAAGGGATCCCATTGGGAACCATTCATATGAGCTAGATGAGCAGTAGTGAAATGGCCATATGGATATGCTTTCCTCGCATTTCAGTTTATTTATATTTGAAGGAATCAAGCGCGTTTAAAGTAAATTAAAAAAAAATCAACAAACATAAGACGGAGTGGCAATATCTTTAAAACAGGCTCAGTCGCTGCTGAACCTCCTACTAATTTTATTCGCAAATTTAAAATTTTACATTCAATTTCGTTTCTTGTTGGCGTATAACCTCTCCAAATAACTTTCAACAACTTTTTTGTGGTTAGTTATTTTCATTATCACTTAAAAACATAGCAATTAAGTGATATTCGTTATCATTAAAAACACAACCGCAAGAAAGGTGAATCATAAAAAAAAATAAAAGGATTTTATATATAAGTATTCTTATACTTTAAGGAGTAATTAAAATAACATTTATCTTAGCTCAAATACAATTTTTCCTAAACAAATTTTATGGATAAAACATTATGGAAGGTTAATAAAAAATTAATTTGCAGAATAAAGAAGTTGTAGAAAAAAAATAGTTTTTATTAATTTGGGATCATTGAATCAGAGAACTATTAAATTCTAAGTGTCGCGTTTAAATAATTATCTAATTTAAGGTTCTTTTTTTGTTACTTTGAAACAGCAAAATGTACCTACAAAATTAAGAAAATGTGCCACCTTTGTTTTTTAATAAGAAACGGAAAATTATAATCTTAACGCAGAAATAGTCTTTTCTAAAAACGTGTCCGAAATTTTTGAGAAAGAGTACCAAAAACAATTATGAATAAATTGTTTTCTATTTCGAAACCCTAAATAAATGTTAAAAAATACTAAAAAATTTGAATGTAAATTTCAAGAATTTGACTTTTAAGATTCAAAATTATAAGGCAACGTATGTCAAAAACATGTCCCCTTTATAGAAACCGCTTAAATTTTAATTAATTTAAATATATTCATTACTTCTTTTCACAGTGGCTTAGGTAATTCTTACTCTTTAGAAGCCTATAACCGACAGGAGACTAATGCTATTAAAAAAAAACAAAAAAAAAACCCTGTAAGATGTTGCGGCCGTAATTTTTCTGATTCAATACAAACTGCAAGAGTTTTTTATGGTTCAAGTCAATACTTGTGTGGCCCACTCTGTTTTTTATTATTGGGATCACCCTTTACCACTTTAGAAGAATGGAATACATATTTAAATTGACTCAGCAGCATTGCGTCAATTAAAACTTAAGAAAATACTAACCGAATTGTAAAAAATAGCAAATGACATCATATGTAACGTTTAATCGAAAGTTCAAACAGAAATGACATGGCGCTGTTTTTTGTTGTAGTTTTTATACTGAACTTGATTTTTTTTAAGATGTAGTATTGTTGACAAAAATATCTAATGGCTTTTTTAAACTCGAGTGAACTATTAATTTTACGTTTTGTTTTTGAATACTTTTCGTGATCTGCTTTCAGAAAAATAAAATAGATATGTCAGTCGGTCAGATAGTGTGTCGAAAAAAGTGCTACCATTCAAGGCAGCTTACCTCTTATTTTTTCATGTCATTTGCAACAATAAAATAACTCGAAAAAATAAATATACGGGGTGACAGAAATTAAAAAAATAAAAAATAAAACATTAAGTGAAAAAATTGGCGCTCGCTTAATTGGTATTATTTAAAAGGTTTTTAAGATATATTTAAGAAAATACTAAAATTTTTTAAAAATGCTTAACCCATTAAGAGCCGATGTCATTTTATGTAACATTATATATATACTCAATAACCAAATATTTTTATTTTTTAATTCTCTGTTACCCTAATATTTGCTTTTTTGATTGAAGTTACTTCATTAAACTAGATTTACATAGATGATCAGAGATATAGTACTATTACTTATTAATTGTTATTTTTAAGGGTTAATTTATCGCCTAAAAGCTACTGCAAAAAAATAATAAAATTTAGTTTTTTGATCTATTTCAAAATATTCTATTGTCAAAAATTTTACATAATACCAAAAAAACAACGACTTAGACTCTTCTCGAATGTCGTTTTCGACAACCGTAATTGGGCTGTATAAAACATTATTTTAACGTAGAAAAAATGTTGGTACATTCATAAATTTAAAATATAAATGCGTTTTTGTTGTTTAAAAAATAATTCCACAAAAAGCAAAAAAGATAAATGCTTAAATAGTGAGAATCTAATACGGAGAAATTGCTTATATTTTTTTATGATTTAGTTGACTTGTAGTGTGTTTGTTTTACCTTTTCTTTACTTTCCTAAGCAATTGCTGAGAAAAATATTCAGTATAACTTTATATTTAACAGTATAACTTTATATTTAAAAGTATATATTTAAGGAACCATCAACAGTTTATCTTCAGTTTTCACTCGTTCTTTTAGACGTGAAAATCTGTTTTAGTTTAATAGTGAGAATAAATCAAGAAAAAATTAAATTAATTTAAGTGTTTAATATTTTGTTTCTAGTTTAATGAAAATTTATTAATTAACGTCTGAGAGATGAGTTTGACGTTACGTCTCGCTATTTGCTTTGTGCAATTCCTTTTACTTGCCAACGCTATTGAAGAGTAAGTACCAATATGCATTTGCATAAAGAGCCTTTTTTAATTAAAATGAATACAGTTTTTTGTGGGCTTGTTTGACAATTGGAGATGATTAAAGGAATTTCTTTTAATCCATATATTTAAAAAAAAAAAAAACGTTGCGTTTTCTCACCCAATATTTTTTCAACGCCAAAATTTTTATTAGGTTTTCCCCTTGTTAAGGAAGGAATACATATAAACAAGATTTCAGATAAAACTTGTAATGCAAGAATAAAAATAAATCAAAACAATTATATCGTCAACAAATGTATTTTATTTTTTATATGCTTTTTATATTTGTTTCGGAATTTGCCATAATATTTCAAACTAATTAATATTATAATTATTCTAGAAATACAAAATTGGAAAAGAGAATAATTGAGGCCACGTTAGAAAGATCTCTATTACATTTATTAATTTGTATTGAAATAAATTACTACTACAAAAAAAGAAAATAATATTAAATCCTATTTGATTTTCCGGCTCTTTATACACATGCAAACATATGTACATACATATATTTAAAATTAAGAAGAAATCACAATTTTATAAAACTATGACTTAAACTTTTTTAACAAAAAAAAAATTAAATATATAAAAATATAGTAACAAAACAAAACCAACGCACGTAAAACTCGCAATTTTAGAAAGAAATATTTATTTGAAAAAACAAAAAATTAGAAATTACTAGGTATTTTTAAGTTAAGTAAGAACCTGTATATCTAAGTCCGCTATAACATCAGGTATAAAATTTGGATTTGGAAGTTAAAGGGTGCTCCAATAGTTAATGTAATTTTGTGTATGTGATCAAACTTTCGAACCGTTATAGAAGAACGCTAAACTTAAAATAGACCTGTATTGCCTAAACCGCTATATCAACGAGTTAATAATTTGAATTTAGAAATTAAAGGGTGTCCCATAATTACTGTAGATTTATTTATAGAGGAATATATCTTGAACCGTTGCAGATAAACGCTTGTACGGCAATGGCCGTTATAGTAACAGCTGATAATATTTAAAATTATAAATTAAAGGGTGCACCAATAGTTAATTTAACTTGGTGTATGGCCATACTTTTAAACAGTTGTAGACTGACGATTGAAATTTACAAAGAACCTGTATTACTAACTCCTCTATAACAACAAGTATAAAATTTGGATTTGAAAATAAACGGGTGTCCCAATAGTTGATACAATATGGTTTATGTGGCCGGACTTTTGAACCTTTATAGATAGACAGCTGAAATTTAAAATGGACGTGTTTTGCTAAGTCTGCTATAACAAGAACTTAGAAAGTAAAGGGTGTTCCCAAAATTAATGTAATTTGTTCTATATGGCCGTATTTTTTTAACCGTTGTATACAAACGCCTTAATTTTGGACAGAATGTCCACTACTTTATTTGGTATAATAAGAAGTAAAAAAATGTTATATTATAAATTAAATAGTTGATATAATCTGATGTATATGGGCAAACTGTTCAACTGTTACAAACAGACAGTTAAATTTACACTGAACCTGATTGCTAAATCTACTGCAACAGCAAGTATATAAATTGAATTTGGAAATTAAAGAGTGACTCTATAGTTGCTGCAATTCGATGTATATTGCCAAACTAGTGAACAGTTGAAAAAGTATAAAGTTTGGAGATATAAGTGTGTCCGAATAGTTAATGTAACTTAATTTATCTGGCCATACACTTGAGCAGTTATAGGCATATATATGAAATCTGTTTTGAAGTCGGTTTTTTTTCGCAAGAATTATTGTTCAGTAAATAAACTTGTTGCCTTATTATTTTCCCAAAAATATAAAATAAAAATGTTTACTATATTTTCTATAAACTACATTAAACTACAATTTATTTTAGGAAAATTTCAAAATAAAACTTCTAATCAAAAAATTTTACTTTTTTGAAGGAAAAGCGTAACTTTTTCCTGTCTTTTCCTGGCAACACAATAATATATTCTATTATCTATTTTAATTTCAGTACGTTTTTACTCAAACCCCCAATTTTACAATTTTTTCTCCTTCTGCATGTTGCCACAGTTTAATTGTTTTTTTTAACAAAAAATTTGATTTGTTGATATTTTTGTGAATGACAAGGAAAAAAGAGAAGAAAGGAAAATTTTCAATTTATTGCTTATATATGTACATTGTATAAAATTTCTTAAATACATATATTTTTTTCTTAATATTCATTTATTCGCGATCTATTTTCCAGAGAAACATTAAGCAAATTTTATAAATTTAAAAATGACTTAACTTATTGAGCTCGAGTGAACTCAATAAAAATATAAAAAAATACATAAATAAATACATAAACTTAATACTGTTTTCTGAAAGGAAGATCAAGTACGTGATGTCTCTTGAGCCTTCTAATTTCATCTGAATCATTTAAAAGATTTACGGCTAAAATATTTGAATGATGACTTAGTCTATAAAGATATCTATCACTATTATTATTAATTTCGTCTTTGATCGTAGTTATACCAAGATCCCGATGTATTACTTCGTTTTTGACAAAATATACCGCACGTCCAAACTGGTTTTAGTATCGTTTTGTTTAACAACAATTCATTTTCCAATGTTAATGTATATTTCAATAAAAATAAAAAAAAAACAAATTAGCAAACAAATAACAAAAAATGACAATAAAATTCGCATCAGTCGCCGCACTTAATTTTATTTTTTTCGTCTCTGAGATGCGGAACCCGGCGCGGCAACTGTAAGGTTCTATTTCTACTTTTAACTATTTTTATTGAATAGCGAGAGTATGCACTTTACCATACCGGAATATAAGTACTGCGTCCTCATTTAAATACTTATGAGTATCATCAGACTGAAAAATTTTTTATACCTTTTTTTTTTAATTTCGCTTTTTTTGTTTTGTAAATAAATTTGTTGCTTTGTTATTTTCTCTAAAATATAGAATACAAGTTTTTACTGTATTTTACAAAAAATACATTAAACAACTATTTATTTAAGGAAAGTTTTAAAATGTAATTTTTAATGAAAAATGTAACTTTTTTAAAGGAAAAGCCTAACTTTTTCCTGCCTTTCTCTAGCCCAAGGCAGATTTATTGTACTAGGTAGTGTCGTCCGCCCAGCTGGTTTGTAGTTGGAAATGTCAAAAGTTTTTGTATTTTCCTTTGTTTGTTTACGAATTTCAAAAAAACACTAACAACAAGCGTTTGCGAGACAAAGCAAGCATGTGTATTGAGACCAATTATCTTCTATTTTTCTTTGTGTTTTTGACGTTTCCAACCCACAAAACAACAATAAAAGGGCATGTTGTTTTTGTCAATGTTGTATTTGTTGTAGAGCAGCTATTACCTAGTAAAATAAATCTGCCTTGCTCTAGCCTTTGCTTTCTTTCTCTTTAAATTCAGGCGAAGCGAAAAAATACTATATGGGATTGAAAATGGATATTTTAGAAATTACAAAGGGAACGACAAACTTAGTTATACTTATTTTCCACCTTCTATGGTAAAGGCTATAATAATAAATAAAGGATAGACTAAAAAACACAAACGGAAAAAGCTAAATAAAAGATATTTATTTATTGACCCAAATGCTCAAATTAAAGTTAAATAAATATTATTAAGCAGTTTAATTTAATTATTTAATAAATTTTATTAGCAGTGATCAAGATTTGACGACCTTCTTACAAGTACGTTTGCCATACTCAGTTAAAAGAGGTACGGTTGCTGGATATATTTTTAGTTTAAATATTTAATTTATTTTATATTCCAGACGAAATTATTAATGTGCCCATCTTGGTGTATAACATTTACCATAAAGATTTAGATATGGAGATAACCTTAGACAACAGTGCGGGTAAATATGAAATTATCGATTTCTACAATAATGTCATTATTGGGCCGAGAGTAACCAAGCGCGCACGTGTTCGAGCTCATGGAACTGCTACGATATATTTCCTGATAAGGCCCAAAGTTATTGGAAATGTTGTGTTGAAATTCAAAGCATCATCATTAGCTGATATTGACACCATACATAAAACCATGAAAGTGGTTCCGGAAGGCATTACCAAATATGTCAATCATGCCTATTTTGTCACCCTGAACAAGAAACCTGAATACAAGTCTTCATTTAAATTGGAATTACCTAAACACTTTGTACCCGATTCGCAGCATATCGAAGTCGGTGTTGTGGGTGACATTCTGGGTCCTGTTTTCAACAACATAGACAATTTGGTGCGTGTGCCAACAGGCGGTGGTGAACAAACTATGTCCTTTCTGGTGTCCAACTATTTGGTCATGAAATACTTGATGAATTCAAAACGCTTGACTCCTACCATGGAAGCCAAGTTACGTCACAATCTAAACGTTGGATATCAAAATATGTTAAATTATCGTAATAGAGATGGTTCCTTTAGTATTTTGGGTCCTTCTCAGGATAAGGAAAAGCATAAGATTGACTCTACATGGTTGACGGCCTATGTCGTGCGTTTTTTGTCTCAAATTAAAGAATATTGCAATGTTAATGAAAAAATCATTGAAGAGGGTTTGGCCTACTTAAGCAAACAACAGGCTAAAAATGGAACATTTACCGAAAGGGGTGTTTACTTCCCTACTCGACAAAGAAACCTTATAACTCTAACAAGTGCTGCTGTATTGGCCTTCCTGGAGAATCCCGCTTATGCAAAAAAGTACTCTCAAGAAATAGCTGACGGTGTAAGTTTTATAGCGAAAAGTTATGAAAGCTTTAGTACGCATCTTAATCTAAACATGCAGAAGCTAAGAGAATGGTAAGCTCTATACAGTACGTAGCTAGATTTGAACTTGTTCCTGATCGGAATTTTGGCAAGTACTTTTGGAGTAATGCATTCGCCACAAATGCTGAAACTACTTCATACAGTTTGTTAACCTTACTGGATCAGAAATCGACCAAAGTCGATGACGTAATACCCATTGTAAAATCGCTAATAGCTCAACGTAATAGCCTCGGTGGTTTTGTTTCCACTAGAGATACCATCGGTGGTTTGAACGCCCTTATAAGGTTTGCCGAGTTAGCCCATTATGAACCAGCTAGAATGAATGTTTATATTCTATCAAAGGATAAGAAGGGAACTATTAAATTGACTGACGATAATGCAATTTTGTATCAAAGTATTGAGGTAAGTTTAATAAAAATTTCTTAGAGTTAGGTTGCTTGTTTTAGCGGGAAGGTTTCCTACCCATGGTTCCCATGGCTAAAATTATTATCAGAGATATTATAAATACAAATATTCTCTCAGCGACTAAGAAATCTGATGTGTAAACAATAGCCCTCATAGAAAGCAAATAAGACTTCTTATAGAAGCAAATTAGGAGCGTTTAAACTGATATTTAAGGAGAAGGAAGCCTCATTGTCGGTATACAAATAGAAAACTTATTCTTAGAAAAATGTTAAACCGATAATTGCTTCAGGACAACGTAGTTTTCAAGCTATTGCATTATTCAAACTCATAGCCATAGAAGACATAAAGAACGATGTCTTATTAGAAATATTCTAGTAAGCCTCAGTGATATAACATTTAAACAAGACGTAACCTTAACTCTTTTAATTTGCACGTGGTCAAAAAAGACACATCTGGCTGAAATAGCTTAGTTCTTTGACATTTAAGCTACTGCAGCTTAAAAGAGGATGTAGTTTAAAGGGAACATTACTGGTCTAACAAAATAAAGCTAGAAGTTAAAAATGGCATAAGGTCGCAAGACAAGTTTAAGCATGAATAACTTTAGATGACTAAGTCCAAGTATTTTTAAACTAGGATATTGCCTGTCACTCACAACTGATTTAAAAAGACAATGTTGAAATTTTAAAGTACTTGGACTCCAAACACCTAAAACAAAATTCGTTCGTGGATTACATTCATTGTTGTAATGAAGGAAAAGACTGACTTTCTAAAAGTATATGTTTGAAAGTAGTGCAATATGTGGTAATCTTAAAGGAAGGAGTCAAAATGATAAGAATGAAGCAAGACTTAGTTTTGAGTGCATTTCAGATGGTGTTTTAGATAGAAAATAATTAAGTAAGATTTAAGAGCAAATAGTTGGCGTGATATGTTTGTGCTAAGAAGAAATTCTTAGAAAGTCAGAGCTAACAAAAAACCTAACAAAATAAAGACCTGCTGTTACAACAGCGTCATGTGAAAAAAACGCAAATTGTAGCTTAAGAATATTTTAGTCAGGAGAGAATGATGTGGTTAAAAAAAGTCTTACAAAAGCTTTGCCAAAAAATATATACCCTAGGAGAGTGGCAATCTAAGTATTAGTAGCTAAAGTAACAAGTAGTCTATGAAAGACATAATCAGAAATAAACGTAATCTAGAAAAGACCTAGTGTAAAAAATGGTAGACTACTAACGAAATAGTTTTAAAACTCGCAGTTTTAAAAATATTTGATTAAAGAAGGACGCATTCTCAGTAAAACGTCGTATAAGACAGCCGTAGTAAAAATTTTTTTTTTTAAGAAATTTGTTTTCTCTGGAAAAATGTATTCTTCGAAGAACTTTGTCGGAAAAATTTAATTTTATAAAGCCGTAGTCAGCGAAAGCCGTAGTCTAATAACTATTTAGTCTTTGAATGATGTAGTCTAAGTACAACGTGGTCAGAGACATTAACTAAGAAATACATAAATTCAGAAACACAAAATCTTAGAAAGACAAAAAAGTGGTAGTTTACAATAAACGTTAAGCGCTTAAAGCATATTCATCACTGAATAAAGTTTCAATTAGATGTCCAATACCACAACGCCATGGCCATAATCATATTTACTGTCACCGAATAGTGAAACCATAGCCGTAAGCAACACTTATTTGTGTTGACGGTTGTTAAAAAAGAAGCGCAACGAAATACAGAAACTAATTCTTACCAATACAATGCAGTGAACGTGAAAAATAAGAACAAAATAAAAAAACAAAGAGTTAGTAGCTAAATTCAATAGTTAAGCTGTATAAGGTTAAGATAAAAAATTAAAATTTATTTGATATGTATGGTCACAATTATGGCTAAGGTTGGTTTAAACAACTGTTTTATTTGACTATGCTTATTGTACGTCTAATAGAACCTTAAGAGATTTCATACCCAAATTATGTTTTAACCAACAAAACTTAACATCGATTACCCGCAGTAATAATTACTAATAATATGTTAATGTTATTTCTAAAAAAACTTATGATATTTTTGTTGAATTAAGGTGTTATGTTATGATACCTTATATAAAAAAAATCCAAAATGGAATAGTTATAAGTCAAGAGGCTTATGCAAAAAGAATTTTAGAAAGATTCGGATTCTCCAATTGTAGATCAGTTTCATCGCCAAGGCTAAAAGGAGAAATTTTCGAACCAGGGAAAGAAAATAAAAGGTGTTCTCAATTTCCTTATAGACAAGCAGTAGGAGCTATTATGTATTTAATGCTGGGGACAAGGCCAGATTTAGCTTATAGCATTGGGTTTTTATCGAGGACGTTAGAAAATCCCACTATTGATGATGTTATCCGTGTTAAAAGAGTTTTTCGTTATATTTCTGGAACAACCAAATACGGAATTTTTTATAGCAACATTGCAGATCAAAATCTTGAATGCTTCAGTGATGCTGACTTTGGTGGTTGTACAAAAACTGGAAGATCCACGACTGGTGTTATTGCGAAATTTGCTGGAGGTGCTATATCTTGGTTAAGTCAAAGGCAAGGTATAGTATCTACATCCACAACAGAAGCAGAAATTGTTACAGCTTCAGAAGCAACTAAAGAGGTTATTTGGCTAAGACGTTTATATGCTGAGTTAATTGGATTGAATAGTATTCCATTATTACAAGTTGATAATTCAGCTGCAGTTCGACTAGCTCAAAACCCAGAATACCATAGAAGAACGAAGCATTTCTTCGTACGTGAAAAAGTTAGTGAAGGAGAACTAGAAGTTCAACAAATTTCTACACAAGAACAATTAGCCGATTTAATGACAAAACCCTTGCAGCCAACAAGATTGAAAATGCTTTGTACTCAAATTGGAGTACAACTCTCAAACATCACATAACAAGGGAAAGTGTTGAATTAAGGTGTTATGTTATGATACCTTATAATTGTTTTATGTTTTATAACTTAGTAATATTTTGTGTTTTATGTATTTTGAATTTGTCATGTTTCTTTTCATTCTAAATAAAACATTGATTATAAAAATTTTAAATAAGTCTGCTGTTTAGATTTTTCTCCTTCATAAAAACTGGCATTTTAGGTTTTTAAGCATTCAGTCAAAAACCAGTTTATCTACTCAAATGTTTTAAAAATGACAACTCAAAGAATTACTTTGAAAAAATCTTTTTTTTAAATATACATATTTTTATTATATTTTTTTTCTTTACGTTCCTTTTTGGTAATTCTCTTAAATAATTTATTTCTCATCCTCGCTCTTTCCTGAGCTTAATAAAATTCTTAAAAACATTTAAAATATCTTGAATAAACTTTGGTTTCTGCTTTTATTTTTAGATGCCCCATAAAACGAACTTAATTGAATTCACCGCGAAAGGAAATGGTTCAGCTTTAGTACAAATTTCCTATCAATACAACACATACGAAATTCAAAAAGATCAATACCAGAGTTTTAGCATAAAAGCAAATATGACTGATACCAAACACGATGGCTTCGAAATGGTTGTGTGTGCCAGCTATTTGTATCCAGGAAAAACTTCTAATATGGCGTTGCTGGAAATTTCTACACCCTCGGGTTATGTTATAGACCATGAAAGTTTAAATGAAATTGAAAAATTAAATAGAGTTATTGTAAGTGCTGTTAAAATGAAAAATAATTGAGAAGTACAATAATGTTTTTTTTATTTTATAGAATACAGAACTAAAAAACTCTGGTTCATTGTTGGTTGTATATTTCGATTATTTGTATAAGAATGTTGAAACCTGTTTGACGGTAAAAGCCCAGAGATCTCACGCTGTGGCCATGCAAAAACCAGCTTCCATTCTACTATATGATTATTACAATACCGATAGAAACGCTACTATTTTCTATGATGTTGACGTTAAATTATGCGACATATGCATCTTTCAGGAAAACTGCAGCGAATGCAAGTAAGTAGTTGATTTTAAAATGTGGTCAACTTTTTAAAATGTATTTGTCATTTAATAAAAATTCAATAGTAAAATACAATACTTGGTTGTAGTTAAAAAATAATAACTAGGAAGAAAATAAAATATTTTAAAGATAATGAATTTAAGTTGTTAATGTCAAGAAGCATAATACTGTAATAATTTAGCAACATAAAATTGTCTAAAGCCAAATATTGTTTCAGTTCGAACGCTCTGAGCTTAAATAAAAAATCTGATTAAGATAGCCTTTGAGAACTCAGACAACGATGTTATTTCTGTTGCAGAGAAATGCAGAAAGTCATCTCCGATAAACGGCTTAATTGATCAAGAGGTAGAATTCATATTGATTGAAATATTATCACCTGGCAAGAAAATGCTAGTGGGCTGTGTTTACAGGCCAAATAATAAAGTATCTCTTACCTTTTTGTGCAATACACTTAAAGAACTCATTTTAGAGTACGATAGTCATTAATGGCGACTTTAATTCAAATCTACTAATTGAAAAATCTCTTGCAGACAATATGTTATTCCTGGGCCTTTTTCCTAACAGCTCAATAATTGCAACACATCATACATCCACAACGAGCACGCTAATTGATCTTACCTTTCTATCAAAAACTTCAAGTAAAATTTTGTATGACGAGATATCTGTACCTTGCTTCTTTAAGCATGACATGCTTTTTTTGACATATAACAATTATATCCAACAGAGAAAACAAGATTTTGTTTATCGTGACTATAAGCGCACAAATTTTAAACTTTTATACGAACATTTCTCCTATGTTGCATAGAATGACATACATATGTTCTATTACTTCCGTTGATGAAAAATCTTTATTTTTGGAGCGCAGCATTCAAAATCGTTTTGAATCATTAATACCATTGAAAATAAGAATATAAAACCCAAGCAAAAAAAAAAAAAATAATGCTGTTGGGATAATTAATCAACATTCACAAATTTCATACACTACTCAAAATGAGTTTTTTTGACATGTTTTTATTACATCAAACGCAGTTATAAGACTGATTTTGCCCTTATTTCTGCCGTATGTTGCTCATTTATTTATTACCATTTTAATAACATCCACATGTCCTTTGAACTGGAAATGTGCAAAAATTGTTCCGTAACCTAAGTCAAATGAATAATATATACCAATAGCTATCTTGTGTTTTCTATCGAAGTTATTAGAAAATATTTTATATAAACAAATTTGCTATCTAGTAGATAATCTGGCTTTCGTCATAATCATAGCTGCATAGCAGCTCTTGTAGAAGTTAGTAAAGTCATTCGAGAAAGGTTAAAAAAGGGACATATTAACTTTCTGGTGCTTCTTGATCACTCTAATGCCTTTGATATGGTAAAACATGATATACTCATAAGAACTCAGATAATTTTTTTTTTTTTTTGGGTTTGCTGAGTTATCAACTAATTTAATATCTTTATATCTATCAAATCCGAATCTCACGGTGAAGACAGAATTAGTTATAAGTTTTATAAATTTGCCCCTATTAGTTTTTTTTACTGAAGTTCGTTCATTGCTCAATCACATTTTTCTACGTGAAGAAATTCCCGATTGTTTTCAGAGCTCTGTCATAATTCCCTTATTCAAAAAGGGTGACATTAATACTGTATCAAACTTAAGAGGCTTATCCCTATTAAGCACTTTCACTTTTCACTGGACTACTACTCAATCGGATCAACAGCTGGTTACTTTCAAACAATATAATAAATGAATACCAAGCGGGCTTCTGCAAAAAATACTTCATCAGAGTAAAAAATCTTTTGCATTTTTTGTAGATTTTTCTTCGGCTTTTGATAATGTCCCACGTAACTCACTTTTTTATAAACTAAGTCAAATAGGTCTGTCCAGAAAAAATGTAACTTTATTACAAAAATTGTATGGAAATACTACCAGTAAGGTTTGAGACGGTTGCTCAGTCTCTGAAGCATTCACTGTCTACCAAGGTGTAAGACAAGGATGTTTACTTAGTTCTGTTTTATTTTCGGTTTACCTTAACGACCTTCCTGACTTTTTACCGGGAGGTATAACCGTTGCTGGCAGAGTAGTAAAAGTCTTGATGTATGCAGATGACATTGTCTTACTGTCTCATTCCCAGCATGGCTTGCAGGACATGATTAATGTCTTACACATTTATTGTAAAAATTGGGGTCTTAAAGTCAATCTGGATAAATTTAAGGTGATGATATTCAGAACCAGTGGTAGATATAGTAGTAAACTTTCATGGAAGTACGGTAACGGTGTAATCGATGTGGTCAACGAATATAAGTATCTTGGTATTATTTTAACGTACAACATATGCTTTCAGAAACATCTTGAAACAAAACTTTTATCTTCCAAAATGGCCATAAACTCCACTTGGTTAAGTTATATTTACAACCCAAAAATTGAACTTTCAAACGAACTTAAAATATTTCAAACAGCGGCAAAATCCATAATGTTTTACGTTGCTCAGATTTGGGGCTTTCATAGATACGATGAAGTAGAAAAACTGTTAAGATACTTCGTAAAGAAAATTTTATTTCTTCCCATGAATACTCCAAATTATATGTTGCATATTGAAACACGTTTATCTTTCTTATTTTTAGAAACTTTAAATTTACATTTTAGTTATGTTGAAAAAGAATAGATTGCCTCGTGTGCTAGTCGGGGAAACTATTACTGAAAGTGGTGTCAGTTTAGATATGAATATATGGAGAAATAATTAACGTATTCATCACGATATCTTACTTAATATTTAAAATTTAATTGAGGTTGAAAATTTTATTGCTAGTGCTAGAATTCCGCTTTTTGGATACCATGATATGTATCCAACGTTAACATATGATTTTCCTCCCTATTTTAAGGATGGTAATTCGGCCAATATCGTCAGCTTGATATTGAAAGTTAGAGGTGGTTTATTAAATCTAAATGCATGCTCTTCTTAAGGAAGAGTTTCAAATTTATGCTCTTTGTGCAATTTTAATGAGCAAGCGAACACTGTTCCTTTAATAGGTAGATGTCAAATTCTTTCAGGGTTCAGATTCCAGTATTTTGGAAAAAGAGTTCTTACAACTGAAGAAGTTTATAATCTATTGAATGGCGAAAATTACATACTTTTATTTAAATTTATTTCACGTTGTTTAAAGTATAGAGAACTGACATTAACTGAATTTAGTTAAATTAAAATAAAAAAATAAAAAAAAAAAAATAAAAAATTCATACATATATATCGTCGCCGCCATTTCAAAATACTATTGAAATGGCCAGCTAAAATTTAAATTATATTGAAATTCAGTGATACTTTCAAATTATACATATTTAACACTTGCCTAAAGTTATACATACTTTGTCAGATGAAAATATTACACCATCATTGCTATAAAATTTGGATATAGCACTTTTTGGCATATTGTTGGTTAATTAATGTTACACAAAAAATGGATATAGAACCCTAGTAATTCTCTAAAAATACACTTTTCAGATAACATTAACATTATTTCCAAATAATTAATGTTAACAAAAAACAAATCTAGTTATATACTAATGAAGAAAAGATTCAAAAATGAATTATCCTCTGATTCGTAATTCGCTTCAACGTTTTCATTTCCAATTGGCAATGAGCTTAAAGAAAACATTTTTTAACTTTGGTTTTTGCACTAAATACTAAAGTACATTTTGCTCACTCAATCCAAGCATGGAATTCCTGTGGAATAAGCTTTTGCGCACATAAACTTTTCAAGTCCCGTTCATTTAGCTGTCCTATGGCAACTTCTTCTAACTCCATTTCTATTTATTCGTCGCCTGTCAGATATAGAAGAGAGATCTAAGCCTTTCATAATTATCGGCTGCTCGACCTAAAAATTATTCGGCGTTGGCTTAAAACCGGCGTGTGCCGATTAAATTTTGGATTTTTAATTTCTCTACATCCACATAGCATATTTTGGCATACCAAGGAAGACAAAATGGATATAGAACTTTGCTTGTTATACAAGGATGTTGGACTTTTTGGCAGAATACAGCATGGTTTGTGAAACATTAATATACTAATAATATTGTGAATTTTGAATGAAGCACCTTTTGGCATAGCGGCGACGATATATACTTTTATTAGATTAATAACAATTGTTTTAAAAATCTTATTATGCCAATCAGACACACAACATTTAATGTTATGTCTTCCCATGATTTAATCATTGTTATACTTTTTGTAATTATATAAATAATGTAATTTGAAATAAATCATTATATCAATCAATCAATCTGTCGAATCGGACGCAAGCAGTATACATTAATGATCCATGGTCAGTTAGCCCACCCCTAATGAAAGGTGTGCCTCAGGGTTCTATCTTAGGATCACTATTGTTCTCTCTTATCCAAATCACTTACCAAGCCATCTTTTAATGTTTATTTTTCAAAAGGGAACAATCATATCATTACGAGAATTAACATCAACATCACAATCGCTAGACAATTTTTCACCTCCAATACCAATTTTGTATCTCTCCTTGATGTCCGCTGTGATTTTTTTTGTATACTCAGATTTAGCTAAATGAATACGTTTTGTTACTTTTCTGAGAGCAGATGTATAGATTGCTTTAAGTTCATCTGTTTTAAATCTATTTCAACGTGAGTAGGCTTAACGTGTTTTCTTATAAGAAAATTTTTTTGTCGTTAGACCACTGCGTTTGATTAAATACTAGACGTTTAGTTTTAAGAGGAGCACATAGGCCAACTAAACAATTCACATAATCTTGAATACAGGAGAGCTATAAAGGTTATAAATTTAATTCTAGGAAAAAAAGAATGTCTTCTTTACAAAAAAACTAAAGCAAATATTAAATTAGTCGAACTACATGATGGATGTGTTTGGATGTGCGATAATCTACTAGATACGATGATCTACAAGATACTAGCCTAAAGTTGTAATTGGTGCAATCTTATTATCTTAACTAGAACCCTCACATCCGCTTTGACTTTCAATGTCATTTTTCAGTATACATATAAAAGCGCAACATCTTTATCTTAACTTCGTAAAATATCAGGCAAACATGAATTTCCAGTTGTTTATAAAATTTATAATTTAGTGGAAAGGCTTAACTCTACGGGAACCATTTTAGAATCATTATCTTTGATAAATTTATTGCATAGTAAAAATATTTTGGATACAATAACAAACGCGTTTTTCGACAATGTGGGCAAAAAAGTCAAGGGTATTTTAGTTGTGTATTATTTTGAAGGCCATTTAGATATTGCGGAATACAACTGCATGGGAAATTTAAAGTGAAATAATTATTTTTGTTAGTGTAGTTCAGGGGATATTTAATTTTACTTCTACGTGCCCAAATGTGTTGGCAATAAGGGCTGTCTATTGCAGTACTTATGTGATGACATTAGCTGATCATTCGCACTACTCCTAAGCTAAGCACCGGCAGCAGAATCGCTAGGCAATATTCTTCTTGTTTTAATTTTTTTCGGTATAAAATATAATGCAAAGGTGCACTAGTCTACAGAACTCTACGATAAATATTTAAAAACACATTTTTCCTAACTTGAATTTAAGGAAGTTGGAAAGCCTGAGTACCTTATGAATAGATTTATTTTTGGCCACTCTATAAGGAATAATGTTTTAATTGTACCTCGGCACGTTTCTCCTGAAAAATTTATAATAATTGATCGTGTATATTTAGCTGCAACAGGACCGCATCAAATTGTCATATACATTTTTTCATTTCTTTGCTTTTTAAATATTTTTCAACATTTGTGCAATTCGGCGGTTTTATCTTATTACTTTAAATCTTAATTTAAAATTTTTTTGATTTATTTTTTTTATGTATTTGCCACATAATTTAACTGAATTAATTTGGCCCTAAGGGCTTATAATCTATATTGAATAAATAAATAAAATAAAAAAAAAACATTTAATTTGGAGATGCTATAACAAGGAATTTTAAATCTTGAATGAGGTTGTATAAGTTGCAAAGGACTAAAAAAATGAAATTAAAAAGAATTAGGAGTGTTATATTATACCCTTTATCATTTATTTATTTAAGGAATTTTTTAAACTTAATTTTGTTTTAATATTTTTGAGCGAATCAAAATAAACTTTTAAAATGAATTTAATATTTAAAACCATTCAACATTAAAAATTAAAACATGGCAATAGAGTAATGTTCGTTATCATTAAAATCACATGGACAAGAAAAGTGAAACTTAAAAAATAATAACAAACTTCTATACAAATTGTTTGTATAGAAAACTTATTTTAGCTCAAATATAATAATTTCTTAAACAAATTTTAAAGATAGAACATTGCGGAAAGGCATTTAGCATTTAATCTACAAAATAATAAGAAATAACAGATTTCCTTTAGATGCTCTTTTGCTTTATATAACAGCTTTTGTTATGTTTGTTGAAGAAATCAGATAAATGCCACCAAAATAAGGACAAAGTACCAGTTTTTATTACTCTTCTCGGCTTCCCACGTTGTTGGGTATCTCTGTTTTATTTAAAACACCGCTAACCAATAATTCAGGTCTATACATGAGTATTTACGAACACATCGTTATATCCATTACATTACCTGATTTCGTAAATGCCCCTTTCTATTGGTACCAGTCCACTCTTTTAACAGAAAATAATAAGCGTTGATAACTAGCCATCATCCACTTTGGGAATTAATTCGACAGAGTCTACAAGGGTAATTATGAAAATACGCCTTAGAAATGGGCCCAAAGTACACTTTCCGATTGAAAGCCAAAATTGCAAGACATATGGAACTTCATTACATCAGATGAATGAAGGGCACTAACCGACGGCAAAGATGACGTTACGCAAAATTATTTCGAATTAAGTAAGCCTTACGAATTAATTGTGGCCGATATTTTTTACAGACCTATTATAAGTACTGGAAATATGTATTCATTTTGATGAAAAAAAAAACAAGTAAGAGTCCTCTATATTCGGCTATGCCGAATCTTATATTCCCTTCACCATACATGTAAATCTAGTTCAGTGAAGTAACTACAAGCAAAAGCGGTGAAAAAGGATATATCCTGTGGTGAATGGTATAAAAAAAGAAAGCCGAAAAGTTAAGTACTACACGTTTATTTATTAACAAAAATGCTCCAATTAAGTTTTTGTGTCCAGAAAATAAAATATAATACATAAAAAATTATAAAAAAGTAAAAGCCGTATTTTAATAAACAAGAAGGTCATCGAATTTTGTTTGCGCCACACATATTCTCATTTTGGTTATTGAGGTAAAAACACATATCAAAGATAAGTTCTTCGACCCCTAAAAGAGTAATAACAGGTAAGAGTGCTATATTTGGTTATACCGAATCTTATATAGCCTTCACCATATATATAAATCTATTTTTGTAAAATAACATCAATCAAAAAACCAAATGTTGGGGTGATAACAAAAATTTTAAGAATTTTATAAATAAAATACCAAAAATATTTATTCTTATTCGTCCATTTTTTCAATAAAATTTTTTTTCGCAGTAACCATACTTCCGAGCCCTTCTTATCAATACGATTGCCGTACTCAGTTAAAAAAGGTTTGCTTATCGAACTTAACTTTTGTTTAAATAATTAATTTAATTTACATTACAGACGAAATTATAAATGTCCCCGTCAAGGTGTACAACTATTTAGATGAAGATTTAGACGTCGTGATAATCTTAGACAATAGTGAGGGTAAATATGAAATTATCGATTTTGATAATAAAGTCATAAGTGAAACGAAACCAAGTAAAAGCATAGCAGATGTTCGACCTGGTAATACTGCTACTGTTTTTTTCTTCATAAGGCCTAAAGTTGTTGGAAAGGTTACTTTAAAAGTCTATGCCGCATATTTAGATGAACGTGATATCACACATAAAACCATGAATGTGGTAAATGAAGGTATTTCCCAATATCTTAACTATAATTTTAAATTTGATTTAGGAAAGGAATATCAAGAAAATTATGAAACTAAATTTTGTTACACTTATTCGGAGCGTATCGAAGTGGGTGTTGTGGGTGACCTTGTGGGACTCATTTTAAACAATTTACGCAACTTGGTGCATACGCCAAAAGGTTGTGGTGAAGAAACTATGTCCTCTCTGTTGCCTAATTATTTAGTCATGAAATACTTAAACAACTTAAGAAGCTTAACTCCCACCATTAAAGAGAGGCTGCGTAAAAATCTAGAGGTTGGCTATCAAAAAATATTAAAATATCATCATATGGATGGTTCCTTCGGAAGTTTTGGTCCTTTTTGGGCTGCGAAAAAGCCTCGAAATGGCTCTACATTGTTGACGTCTTATATCTTACGCTTTTTGCCACAATTTAAAGAATTTATTTATATCAACGAAAAAATTATTGAAAAAGGATTGGCCTACTTAAGCAAACAACAGGCTGATAATGGATCATTTATCGAAAAGGGTGATTTGTTTTATGAATCACAAGGAAACCTTTTAACCCTAACAGGTGCTGCTGTGTTGGCCTTCCTTGAGAATCCCGCTTATGCTCATAAATACATTCGAAATATATTTAAAGGGTTACAGTTTATAGCTCAAAATCTTGAAAAATATAAACTGCTACATTTTCATACATTAGCTGCCTACGACTCTAATAGGGCCAAGTTTGAAGCTTATAAGAAAAAAAGCTTATTGAAGTGGTTATCTGAAACTAGCTTAGATAATCAGAACAAATGGTGGCATTATGTGTTCCTCAGTAATGTTGAAATTACTTCAAATAATTTACTAATGCTTTTGGATCTGAATCTTACACAAATCAATAACGTAGAACGTATTGTTAAAAGGCGTAAACGCCTTGGTTTTGCATCTACTCAAAAAACCGTCATGGCTTTAGCTAACCTTATCAAATATTACATCCATGAAGAACCAGCTACAATGGATATGGATATTGAATCAAAGTATAACAATAAAATAATTAAACTGAAAAAGGATAATCGAATATTTTATAACAGTGTTGAGGTAAGTAATTCTTTCCTTAAAGTTGCTTTCTGGTTTTAGAGGCAAGTTTTCTCTGCCAATTAGAAAATTATTTCTAGAGATATTATAAGCGAAACTAGTTCTTTAGGGACATTGAAATGTAAACATAGTCATGGTTATAAAAGCAGACCATAACACTTAAAGTAATACAGATTTAGGGAGAGTGAAGCCACATAGTCGTTACTGGGAAAATACGTGTAACCTTGTAACTAATTATTGTTTCAGGACAGTGCAGTCTTTAAGCTATTATATTATTCAAATCAGGAGTCATTGAAGATACGGAAAACGATGTCTTAATGGAAATATTTTCGTAAATTTTAAAGATATAACATTTGAAGAGGTCGTATCCTCAACAGTTTGATTGTAACATGTAGTCATAAAAGCCACATTTAACTGAAAGAGTCTAAACTAACGTAGTATTATAACGTTTAAGATACTCAAGATCAAAAGACGATGTAGCTTAAAGGGAACAAGATTTGTAGTATCGAAAAAGGTACAATTTAAATTAGAACAGAAGACAAGTAGAGATCTGTGCAACTTTAGATTACGTACTCAGAAGTGATTAAAAAGGGCAATGTGGAATCATTAATGGTATTACATTTGGACTTCAAACACATAAGATCAAATTATGTATTCCTGGATTACATTGTATATACTGAAAGAAAATGTTGAACTCCTCGTGAAATACAAAAAAATGGAATAAAATTTTGGAACTTCCAAACTACTCACCCGATATTCATGAAACAAATTGCAATTAATAGAGGAGGTCATAAGCTTTTCGCTTATTTCATTCGGATACCCCCTGTGTCAGTACAGAGTAGTACCATACGGCTTTAACTTTTTAGTAATGTGCATAGATAAATAAAGGAAAGACGTGCTTGGAATTTACATAGTATCTTTAATACTTTCAAAGAAATTCGAGTTTTAAATTTAAAATAATGGGTCCGCCAAATATTTTTTTTCAATTTTTGTGAACAAACATGGCCAGATACCGATCGCCATTGACTGGCGCACATATGCCTCTGGTCCAAAATCCGCACTAAACATTGATTTGTTTTGGGTGGAACGGATTTTTAATGTATGCGTGCGGATTTTTTGTGCACTAAATGCGGCAATTTTGCTTGTTTACATACCCGTCAAGATCAAAATGAGCTTCATCTGAAAAGATGATTTTTTTGGCAAAATTTTCAACGTAATGTCGCAATATTTTCCAGCGTTGTGCAAGCGTATGCACAACCATATTCGTTCAGCGAAAGGATAAAACTAAATATCTGTCAAATCAGACATAAACTAGGTGTTACCATTCACGAAATAAGCACTAGTTTAAAAAAAAAAAAAGTGTTAGATAGCGGACCTTACAAACTTTTTACCTTGGCATTTTTTAGTTTTTTACCTGTAGTTTTTTTAAAATTCAAGGTAGAACTATCTTTAAACAGATTTAGAAAGCTAAGACTTAAAGAATTTACATGTAAGAAAACTTTTTTTTGCCTTCAATATTTTAGTGGTAATATTTATTTTTAATTTAAAATTTTATAAAAAGTTTAAACAATATGTGAAATTTTGTTAAAAAAAAGTACTTTCAGTTTTTTAAGTAGATTTTAATGTTTTTTAGTAAATTTATAAAATCTTTAACTTTTTCTTTAAGACACGCCCTTGTGCAATCCATCTAAAGTCTTTTGATGGAATTTTTGTGAAGCACCCTATAGTAGGCATTGTTCGAATATGGGCAATTTTTTAACCAAAATCTAAATGTTCGAGACTTAAAAAAAATTGCACGCAGATTTATATTATTTTATTAACCAACTATATTAGTACAATTGCTTGTCAGTAGTTTCTCAAATTTTGTAGACATCCTGGGCATAAATGGGGTCTGGGTAGGCAATTGAAGATTAAATTACAATTTTCATGAAGAACATTTTATATCTACAAAAAATTAATATTTTAATGTATTGTTTGCCAAAATTTTAATTGGTCTTTAATGGGATGAAAACCTGATATAATATCTTTTAATTGTTCGCCTATATTAAAGATAAAATTTCATTCGCAAAATTTCACTTTTGATCTTTTTTTTTTGGGTTTCAGAAGTATTTTTACAGTTTTTTCTTTATTTGAAAAACTACCGAACAAAATAAGCACAGTTTAATAGTAGAGTTAATTATTGATATACAATTTGTGCACCTTTTTCATTACAACAGCTGTATATGATGCACACAATTATGGTGCCTTGCGCAAAAAATCTTTGAAATTAGCGATTTTGTTCTTTTTCTAATGTAACAATTAAATATTTTTTTAAAGAATAAGCAAAATAAGTATTTGTACTTTAGACGCGGCAAACCTGTTTGCGCACGTACCTCTTTCTGGCGGTTTCTTTGTAAATAAACGCCTAATTATCCTACATTTTATTAAAATTTTATTTTTATTATAACAATGCAATATAAAACAAATTTTGGGAATAGTAACTATAAGCAAGAAGTGCAGAAAGACAAAATCGAAGTAAGAAGTGGATAAGGAAATTCTTAGTCAAGAAAAACGCAGGCTAGGAAATTTTAAATCAACGAAAAGTGTATTGTTAATCTTTGAATGACACAGTCCAAGAAAGGAGTCTAAGACATGTTTAGTTTAGAAGGATTATATTCTTAAAAAGATTTATATCTGAAAGACAATGTCTAAGAGACACGTAACCAAAAAAAAAACGCCCAGTTTGAAAATGTCGTAGTCTACGAAAAACAAATAAGTTGTGTGTTATAGATCAGTGACAAAAATATAATAAAGTGTATAACATAAACAACGAACAACGCTGAAAATTAATTAATATAAATTCATATTTCCCTGAAGATGATCAACAAAGTTGGATGAATTATTTGAATGTTGAAAAATAAATAAAAACGACAAAAAGTGTTTTGTTTTTCATTTATTAACAAAAAGACCTCAAGTTTAAGAAAAACTTGATTAAGGAAAAATATATTTTATGACAGACAAAGTCTTAGAGATATAAAGTGTAAGAAAACTTTAGCCCAAAATATGCGCAATTTATAATCTTTGTTGTTTATTGTAGTTATTTCGAATAAAAATTTATAGACTTATAATTATATTAAAGTTTGCCAAGTTTTCTGTTAAAAATCCATTTTTATTTTCCAACAGACTTAAAAATTTTCAGTCTAAAGAAATTTTGCTAACAACAGAAATAGTAAGCCTTAAATAAAACGTCTTGTAAACATGGTTTTCTTATCTACGTTTTTAAGACGACTTTTGGTTTTACGCTAAGGCCTAATAGTTGGGACCAAATAGGTAATTAATCCAATAAATCTCAATCTTAAATGACTGCAAAAAGACTCGTGATGTAGATGAATAAAGAGATAATACTTTACTAAAATTAAGTTTGCAAGTGATAACTTAAAATTTTTTTTTTTGAATGATGGCTCCAAAATGAATTTATCTAAATAAGTTTTTTTTTGTTACATTAGTTAAGTTCTTTCCTTTAAGCAAACGAAACTCTTAAAAACTTTTAAAAAATCCTTACAAGCTTTAGTAACTCCTTTTATTTTCAGCTGTTCACTAAAACGACAGAACCTAAAATCACCATCAAGGGTAAAGGTACAGCTTACGTTGAAGTCATTGAACCAGACGGCGTATTCGAAGATCAAACCAGTTCTCACTCTAGTTTCTTCATGCATATGATTCATAAGAACAAAAGTTCATCATACTTTAAAATGTTAGTGTGTGTTACTTATATAGGTAATGAAAAATTTTCTAATATAGCGTTGATGGAAATTTCTACACCCACGGGTTATACCATTGGTGATGAAAGTTTAAAGGAAATGCAAAAATTAAAGACAGTTGGAGTAAGTGCTCTTAAAATGGAAACTACTTCCGAAATACAATATATTTTATTTTATAGGATGCACAATTGAAAAACTCTGGCTCATTGCTGGTTGCATATTTCGATCATATGTATGAATATGATGAAAACTGTTTTACGCTAGAAGCCTTCAGAACTCACGCTGTGGCCATGCAAAAACCAGCTACCATTCAACTATGTGATTATTTTGATGAAAACAAAAGAGATATTTATTTCTATAATGTCGACTCAAAATTATGCGATATTTGTGACACCCAGGAAGAGTGCAATAAATGCAAATAAGTTGCGGCTTTTAATATGTGTGCAACCTTTATTAAAGTCTATATTTTTTCTTTATGTAAAATACGTTTGCTAAAATATTTGCTTTGAATTTTAAATAAAAATTGAGAAGAATAAGCTTCTCCAGATAATTTTTTGTATTTAATATCACGAAGTATAAAATTATAAAATATACAAAAACATAAAAATGTGAGAAGAAAAAAGAAAAAGTGTCCCTTAATTCCTACACGATTTATACGTTCATCTTTAGCACCTTAAATTGCAGGCAGCATAACAATTCGTGAGCTGACAGTTAATTAAAAAATAAATATTTTTGTTTCTATATTTTCTTTCTCTTTCTTGTAAGAATTAATGTTTGTGTTCGTTGAAACTGGAGATGTTTACCAAAAAAAAACAAATCCATGTAAAAAAAGATATCGATCGTGTGCAAAAATTAGTCATGGGTTCCTTGTCCTTAAAATCAATTATAGTTGGTGAAAACAAGGATTTTTTAAGAACAAGTGTTAATTTTTATTTTACTTAAACACATATGTATTGTTGACTTTTATCAGATTTTTTTTTTATTAAAGAAAATAATTAGTATACCGCGTTTAGTACATTTGAAATAAAAGACAATTATATTTTATCAGGGTTTATTATAATAAACCTGTCTGTTTTAGTTTTAAGAAAAACTAAAGACAACAATTATAGGGCTTCATTCGACTATGCCAAATCTTAACTACCCTTCACAATATACATATGTCAATTTAGGTTAGTGAAGTAACTCCAATCAAAAAAAAAAAAAAAATATTAGGGGACAGAGAATTAACAAATCAGAAAAAAAAATTTTTATTACTTACATAAATACATGAATATATTGGCTTGTCTGGACTCGTTCTCCAGATGATGATTTGTATCTTCTATCTTCTGGATGCACGAACATTTGACGATACATTTTCTCAACGTCTGCAGTGAAAACAAAACGAGGTAGTCTAAATCTAAGTAAAATAGAGAAAAGTTCGCCTTGCACTGTGGGCTCAATGTGCATTAGGTCGTTTAATGATAAGTCAGATGACGTTTTAGAAGATGCATCAAACACCACTCGTAATTTAGTTTTTGAACTCTCTGGTTTCAACATACAGTGGTGATGAATGAAGTAGTTCTATTTATATCTGTTGGGGTCATGTGTCCCAATGCCTCGTATTCTGTCAAGAAAGCGGTGTATTGGCTTTTGATTTCTGGAGACTTTGATAATCGACGTTCTAATGCCAGAAATCGGTTGAAAGTTATACTGTGTGATTCACCAAACGTATGAGTTTTTTCGCAGAACGGAAGTCTTACCATGAATCTTCCATCATCACCCATGGTGTGTGTTTGTGTGAATTGGTCTTCACACTCTCTTTCTGTAGTAGACAAACTTTTGTCTGTTGTGCTTATGTGGTCTAACTCCCAGAGTTGAGCGATAGCTTCCTCTAAGGTAGCCTCGTTGTCGGTGCATACTCCACAGGCTGCAGTAGATGAGTGATCTCCATCAACCCTGCCTGCGATGACCCAACCTAGCACAGTATTTTGTAAAGTAGGCAACTTATTGCCCTATTTGATCTGCCCTATTGAGAATAATTGGTGAAAAAATTCTGCTCCCAACAAAACATCAATTTTGTCAGGACGATAAAATTTGGGGTCTGCAAGCGTAATGTTTTTCGGTATGGGCCAATTGTCGATATTTATTGCTTGTGACGGTTATGGTGAAATAATAGGGGGTAGAACGGCTGCACATAAATTTGGCAACCCTTGAAGTGTAAATATCTAATTTGTCTTTCTTCTGTTGACGGAAAATTAATTGATTAAATTAAAAAATAACGAGCCTTATATAATTAAATAAAATGTAAATTATAAATCTTTAATATACAAAAAATTCAAAATTTATAAACAATGCCAAAGTCTAGCAGACGCAGTGTTAAAAATAACAAATTAATATGTGCTCAATGCAAGTTGCGTATTGAAGGGACCATAGAATGTGACAAATGCAGCAAAAACTTTCATGTTGTCTGTACATCTTTAGATAAAAGACAGTTTGAATGAACAGTTGCTTAAATATGAGAATAATGAGTTTGTGTTTCATCTATGTGAAAACAATAATAACGAATTGAATGAAATAAAAACAGAATTCAAAAATCTTGATTGTCTGCTTTAAATGAAACAATGACTTTTATTTTTAAACAATTTGACGATTTAATTAAAGGTGCAGCAAAAAATAAAAAAACCGTAGAGCGTTTGCAAAATAGAAAACAATGAACTGAAGACAGAAGTAAAAATGTTAAAAGACTCTGTAAAGTATTTGAACGATCAGAGAGTTTTAAATGGTTGTTTGTTGTCTGGCATTAGAGATGGGTTTAGACTTGGGTATTTACCCAATGCTGCGTATTTACTTATTTATACCTACTTTAATATCTGGCTATTTATCTAAGGCACTGACTGATCAAACACAACAACAATTCTTAATGAGAACCGCTAATCAACATGCTTATGGCAATTCAATGTAATGAGTGGAAGCTATGGCAACTGCAATGCTGAAGCAATGATTAAATTTAAAAATTGTTTCATTTGTTATAAAAAATCTAATTCATAAAAAAATTAAATTCTTTTAATTTATTAAAATTTTTCTTTATTCTGATTTATACCCACATTTTGGGTAAATACCCAGGTGCTTAGGTAAATACCTGTAGATTTATATTTAAATACCCAATTTACCATTTGGGTATTTACCCTTGTCCCATCACTATCTGGCATTGAAGCAAATGATGGGTTTAGAAGCAGTATTAAAGTTCTCTGATGATGTTGGAGTAGGAATAAAAGAAGAGAATATAAGTGATGCTTACTTTTTGAAAACAAAAAAAGCCACAGGCAATAAAAAATCAGTTCTGAAACTAATCACCAAAAAATCAAAAGAAAAGAAAGAAATACTAATGGCCATTGAACCAAAACTACGGGAAAAGCACGAAACAATGAAAATTTATGTAAACGAGTATTTGAGTAGAGAGACAATGAGCTTATTTAATTACGCAAAGTCGTTAAAAAAAAATTGAATATCGTTCTGTTTATGTATCTAATGGGAAAATTTTTACCAAAAGGAGTGAAATGTCAAGACCAAAAGTCATAAGATGTTCAGATGAAGTTGACAAATTGTTACTGGAGGCAACAACTTATCGTTCTAAAAGACAATCAGTTGTGCATACTAAACACTGTCCTGAAGATTCAGACAGCTCTCATGCTTCACTATCTTAAATTTATATTTTTAAATAATATTTTTTTTATAAATAAGTTTAAATCTTCTTTAATTTTTATTTTTTTATGGTTAATTCAAATCAACTTTTTCAAAATTTCGAAGCATTTAAAGTACATTTACCTAATTGTAACAATTATTTAAATTTCATATCTATAAACATCAGAAGCATTTCATCAATTTTAAAATTAACAAGTTTAAAACATTAATTGCAAAATTTCCTAAACTTCCTACAATCATTGCCATGCAGGAAACGTGGTTTAAACAAAATCTTGTTCAAATATATAACATACCAGAATATAAAGGCTATTCATTGTTATATCGTAAATTTTTCAGTTGAAGATATATAAAGTGAAAACTTTATCGATTTTATTGTTTTAAAGTTTTGTGAATTGAAATTGAATGGGAAAGAAATTATCTTCATTTCATTTTATAAATCGCAAAAATGTTTGTAAAGTAATTATCTTTTTTTTTTTTTTTTTTTTTTGTTAAAAACATGAGTATCTTTATGGTAGAAATCACTGCATTTTAGTTGAAGATGCAAACATTGATAATTTAAACTCTTTTACAAAGTTTTGACTTTAAAAGCTGTCATGAACTAATTGCACGCCAAAGTAGTGGAACTTCAATTGACCCTGTAGATACAAATTTGAATGAACCAATAATTGTTGATTCTGTAAATTGTAAGATTTCATATCATTATATCATATCGTGTAGAGTAGACATCAGAGTAGAAAGTAAAGATTTTGAAACAAAGTAAATTGTTAAGTGTGATTATGGAAAATTCAAACATACTTTACACATTGAACTGTCGAGTTTTGTTTTCACTGGTCATCCATCTGATGATACGTCAAATCTCATTTCATCCATTAAAATACCGCTGATCATTGCACTATTAGAATTAATAAAAAAGTAAACAACAAAAGTAAAATAAAGTCTTGGATAAATGGCAATTGTGGAAAACTAATCGTTTTTAAAAATATTCTATTGAAACAAAGAAGAAAGAAGCGCAATGGTTTAATTGAGGCACAACTAAAAAATAATGACTGCTCTTAGGCACTCGATGGACAACTTTTATATTAGCATCTTAGAAAGTTTAAAAAATGACCCTAATAAAATCTGGATGATGATAGTAATAGTGATCAAATTAGAAGTAGTGTTCGTAAAGCTAAAATGTTAGACGCACATTTTTTGCAATCGGTTGAAGAAATAAAACAGCAAATAGAACAAACACCTTCGGATTCCTTTAATGGATTAAGAACGTTAAGTGTACTTAATAACAGACTTTATCTTAATTATGCAACTTCTGAAGAAGTCGAAGAAATATTTCAGACCTATCACCTGGAAAAAGTTGTGGACACGATAATATGAGTCAAAAAGTATTCTTAGGTGGGTCACGTTACATTGCAGCAATTATTGCAAGAATTTTTAATAGTATGGCAGATTTGTTAGTTTACCCCGATATTTTAAAAATACACAAGGTTATTCCCATTCCGAAAAATAATAAAACAACTTCAGTAGAACAATATCGACCTATTTCAATACTTCCCGTTATTGATCAGATTTTCGAACGTAAGCAAATTTTTAAGTTTTTCGTGAATAACAACATCTTAAATAGTTTTCGGTTTGATTTTCGAAAGGGGTGCGGGAGTGAAGAAGCTGTTGTTAATGAAAGAAATTATATATGTAAAGGTCTGGATAAGGGTCATAGTGCTGTTGCAGGTAAATTTTTTGATTTGTCAAAAGCGTTTGGTCTTATTGATCATTACATTTTATTGCAAAAGCTATGATATTACGGTATAAATGGGAATGAGCTTTTACTTTTAAAGAGCTATCTAAATTGTAGGAAGCAATTTGTCCAAATTAATAAAGCAGCTAGTGATTTGAA
Organism: Gymnosoma rotundatum; assembly: GCA_916610165.2. Classification (NCBI taxonomy): domain Eukaryota; kingdom Metazoa; phylum Arthropoda; class Insecta; order Diptera; family Tachinidae; genus Gymnosoma; species Gymnosoma rotundatum. Next base: position 35,605,981 of record OU744337.1, read on the forward strand.
ATCTGTTGAATATGGTGTTCCACAGGGAAGTGTCTTAGGTCCTTTATTGTTCTCCATTTACATTATTGATCTATAAAACCTTAACCTATATATGCTGATGATATTGGTATATTTTATCATTATAAACACGAAACTGCATTGAAACCTTATATGGAAAGAGATGCGGCATTAATTTCAGAATGAATGCGCATAATAAACTTTTTTTAAATCCTGTCAAAACAAAATTAATAAGATTTAAACCACACTTTGCTTTCAATAATGAGTTTAGTATATATATCGATGGTAAGGTAATCCAAAAAAGTCCCACAGTGAAATATCTGGATATTTGTTTTCAAGAAAACCTTATGTGGAATCAACATACTAGAAGCTTAAAATTAAAAATTTCTCCTGCATTGGGTTTGTTATACAAGTTTACGAGTAAAAACAAATTCGATCTAAAAACAAAGTTTTTAATCTTTCAGGCTTTAGCTTAAAGCCATATTAAGTATCTCGCATTGATATATGAATTTAAAAAACGGTTGAGTTGAAATCGCTTCATAGACTACAAAACAAAGCGTAGCAAATTTACCAAACAGATTTCCAACCCTTGTGTTATACAAAGATGTTTTTACTCACGTTCTGCCAATCTATGGGCTTTATACATTTCAATTGTTACTTTACGTATACAAATGTATATGTAAATAGCATTGGATATCACACTATACAATTTTCAAGGAATCAATATACTTTTAATACAAGAAACATAGAAAACATGACAATAGTTTTTTGTCAGTCAGAAATAACTAAACAACGAGTGGATTACTCTGGTTGCAGGGAACATAACAAATTTGCCAATAATATTAAACTTGAAACAAGACTATCACAGTTAAAATATTCTTTAAGGAATTTTTTATTTCATAATGTAGATGAGCTCCTGTTATAGTGAATATACAAATACTCGTAACATGCATATGTAAGAAAATTTTTAAATTATTAAATTAAAATATTAATGAATTTATAATGTTTTTAGATTTACATGTATAAAGATATTGTAAGCTTAAAATTTTGCCGACAAACCTCTAAAATGCCAATTTGGCGCTAAGGTATCAATGTTTATGCTTTATAATAATAATAAAAAAAAACTTCTTTTATAAAGAAATAATATTGGTAGAGCGAATTCAGTAAAGGAGATCTTAATTCTTTTTCTCTTCCCTTGGCTAGAGGAAGAATATATGTATATATATGTATATATATTTTTTTAAATTATGTAGGTAATTTTTAATTTGCAAATAAATTATCTATTAAATTAAGCACGATAAATTGTGTGTATGTGTGTTTTTTTTTTTCAACTATCAAACTAGTTTTATTACTGCATCACTTTTTAACATTTATGATAATTATATTTTGGCTAATCATTATGAATAGATTAATGCATTTCTTTGTTTTTAGATAGAAGTTTTGAATTTTGATTGAATTTGAAATTAATAACTGGGAAACCAATGATAAAAAAAAGGCCCTTAAGACTTTCTTTTTTCTACAAGTGTATGATTTTCTAGATAGGAACACTATGATTCCTTAGGTTGGAACAGTTCGATTAATACGTTTGCAAATCAATATATATTTATATAAGGTGTGTTCTAAGGTATTCTTTATGTTTATAACAAACTTAGGTAACTACTTTTATTTTCAGTTATTCCCTAAAACGAAAACACTTAAAGTTTCTATCAAGGGTAAAGGTGTTCTGTAAGACAAGTAATTGTATGAGAAAACATCTCAAAAACAACTAGTTTTGCACTTAAACGCTTAAAACTTATTTAAATACATAAGTGTGAACGCCATACTATCAATTAAAATAAAAAGTTTCAATAATTAATAATCTTCTATAAAATCATAAAATTTGTCTCCAAATCATGAAATTTTTAATTTTAAAAAATTACAAAAAGATATAGCATAATTTTAGGCATAGATTAAAAACAAAACCCTGTGAATTAAAAACAATAAAAACAAAACAATTTGTAAAAAAAGCAAATAGAGAATGAAAAAGATATATAGTGAACTGATTTACGAACTCATTAATTGCAATGCAAGTTTGGAATTAATAAGCGATTTCATTACATAAAAGAAAATACAATGCTTCAGGATGAAGAAATCGGTATGGTGAAGGAGCAAATCAAGAGAGGTTTCTTGGTCATTAAAAAAACGGTCTGGCCACTGTATAAAATAAAATCCCATTTAAGAAAAAATTAAGAATGGTTAAAAAGTACCTTTGAAAAGTTATCCAATTTTTTATGCTGTATTTGAAGTATCACTTAATAGCGAGCCTAGTTGTTAATAGCGAGCCTAGTTGTTCCACTAAACTTAAAAGGCCAGCGAAATAACTCGGAGGTTGTCAAGTTTGCACAAAGAGGCTCAAGGCAGCTGAATTATCTTTAAAATGTTCACAAAAACATTTGAATATGGAAAGTAAAGTGATGGGTGGAAATATACCAACTCAATGTTATATTTGTTCGCCGGCTGTACTAGCAATGATGATGGATGCAGAGCTTACAAAGAGTCAGGATGAAGCCATCAAAAGATTTCTCAAAAATGAAGGATACGATATTTTTCCACCATATGCAAACGTCAGAGAAGGAAATAGGCACTGCCATCCAGATGAAATTGAAATATCTGAAAAAATTACGTCTGTCTTCTTGCAAAGTTGAATGAATCATACGTTAAGCCGATTATTTCAAACTTTTTCGGATGAAGAATTAAATGGTATGACGGATAAATTAGTGTTTACATATAAATGGGGTAAAGATGGTTCCTCTGGACATGTTAAGTACAATCAGAGTTTAGCATATGTAAACGATACAACTTTGTTACTGGCATGTATGGTCCCGTTAAGCCTGCAGACGATTTCTAAAGAAGAGGATTGGCGAAATAAAATTGCGTCATCAACAAGATTTGTCCGCCCTACCTCCTTTGAATTTACCAAAGAAACAAAAGAAAAAATGCTAAGCCTTGTTGAAAAAATTTATTCAGATATTGCTGCTTTGAAATTGTACCGTGCGAGAAGCAATTTTCGATCAAGCATAATTTCGTGTTTACAATTTTAGATGGCAAGACAGCTCACACTAATACGGGTACATCTTCAGCAGTTGTGTTTTTACATTTGCAAAGCATTTGAAATAAGTAATTTTAAATTTGTTTCAAGCAAAGCAATTGTTGGTGCAGCAATCAAAATGGGCGTTTCCTCCTTACATACGCACAAAATTTATGGAGTGCATACAAACAAGGACAAACACGAAAGTCTAAAACTGGAAAATAAAATTCGAACTCAGAACGTCGTAAAGGAACAGATGTGTAGACAAGTGGATGCAGTTTAACTAGTAACTGGGTCTACTAACGATGGAAATACGTCCAGGCGTTTCTATTCGAACCCCGCAAGTTGCCGATGTGACTGGTGTAGAGCAGCAATTAATTGATCAATTTCGCAATATAGAACAAATAATAACCTGTGTTAAAAAATTTAATTCCTTGAAGAATTTTGCTTAAAACACAGTAAAACTTTTTGTTGAAAAATATATGTAGTTGGTATTATATGCCAGAAACAGAAAAGAAAATGCTGATACACGGGAAGGATATCATGGATGCGGAAAAACTTCATATTGGCATGCTTTCTGAAGAAGCCGAAGAAGCCAGAAATAAGATGTATGCATGTATTGAAATTTATTTAATTAGTTTTGGTAAAGAAACAAAAAGATATGGGGAAAAATATAAAATGGGTTATATGGGCGTTGTGTAGTAGGCATGACCAACTTTGATGAAACTTTATTTTATTCTTAATTGAGGTAAAGGCTCTGTGCCAAATTTCAAAAACTTTTGGCCAAAAATAAATGTTGGGTTTTATAGGCGGTGAAAAGTGGGCGTTGCCAATGTTGAGGAAACTTTATATTTTTCTCAATTAAGCTAACCAAGGGCTCAGAGACAAATTTCAATATTCTACGAGCACTCCTTATATATTTTACTAAACATTTTATGAACAAATCCCACTGTGCGACATACTGCTGTTACAAACCAAACGTTTTTTATTAAGCATTAAACATTATCGCCGCAGCAGGATATACGAACACATGACAGCAAATGACGCTAGCAACATTTGTCGCCGGTTACGCAGCTGCATAATTATTTTAAAGGCAGCAGCTCATTATAAAAATATGATTTTATTGTATTTTAATGATGTCACTTTTGCGATTTTAAAAGAAGCACCTCTAATTTATAGTTAAAAAAAAGAATTGTGGAAGAGGCTATTAGAAGAGTAAAAAAATACTTTTAATAATTACAGTAATGTGTGTCAGTATAAATAACATGTAATTGCTTGTCCACTAAAACTAAAAAATACAAAAAACAACAAGAGAACAGAAATAATTTTTCAACTACTGTATTTTTATATACATCTTAATACACTCCTTTAAATTTTTACAGTTTTTCTTTGTATACTTGCGTAATGACAATTGAAGTATTTTTAATTCGAAAAAAATGACTTATATAAAATATTGGCTGTGCCCACTAATTTTTTTAATTCAAATTTGGAAAAATAGGTTTTATATATTTATTGCAAAGTATGTAAACAGTATTCAAAATGTTCTATCTACAACAATAAAATGTGCTGACAACTGTTTAAGGACAAGTATACCAGTAAAATAAAGTAATTTTACATTTTATCTCTATTTTCCTACGAAAAGGAATATTCTACATTTTAACCAAGGTCGGTTAGACCTCCTCACAAAATTTTACTCAAATCCATCTAGCAACTTTTATGTGATGCGAATCCAGACAGACAAAAATTCCAAAAATAGGTATTTTGTATACCACTATCTTCACCAACAACAATATTTTCCTAAAATATTTTATGATCCTTTTTCAGTTTTATTATAGATGAACACTTTAGCCTTAATAATTTTTATTTTAAATTTTTATTGTCCTATTCGTTTTTCATAATAAAATATTTTAAGCACTTATTATTTTACATGTCTTATAGTACTGACATCACCCAACTTTTTATTGCTGCCAAAAATAATTCTCGCGAAAAAAAACCGACTTCAAAACATATTTTATCTGTCTGCCTATAACAGCTCAAGTGTATGGCCACATAAATTAGGTTACATTAATTATTGGGACACACTTATATCTCCCAACTCTAAACTTTTTCAACTGTTCAATAGTTTGGAAATATACATCAAATTGCAGCAACTATAGGGTCACTCTTTAATTTCCAAATTTTAATTATATACTTGCTGTTGTAGTAGATTTTGCAATCAGGTTCTGTGTAAATTTCAACCGTCTCACAGAGGAGTATTTGACCCAAAAAGCTGGCCAAAAACAAACAAATTACGCAGATCGATAGAGAACAAAATTCTACATCATATCGTGCATTTCAAAGGTTGTAAGTTAAGATTTGTAGTTGTGGGACACTGTTAAAGTCAGGAAAGTGAAGAAAATTGTATGCGTTTTTATTGAAAATATTTAAAAAGAAAAATTATCTCAAATATTTATTTTTAAAATTTTAATTATAAAAAAACTATGTATTCAAATATATAAATTTTTACCAAAAACAAAAAAGGAAAAGTTTTTTAAAAGTAAAGGTAGCTGTTGTACAAATAATGTTATGTACCACAATAAAATATGAGATCTCTAATTTAAGAAAAAAGAAAAAAGTTTGCGCCATTATTTTTGGTGATTTTTGGAAAATTTTACCTTTTTCTATTTTTGCTCATGAGGCACTTTTTCTTATATGTTATTGTCGTCATAAACTTTTGTGTTTTTCGAATTATTGATGTAAAATATTATTTTATCACTTTTAACAACTACCAACATAATGGATTACCTGCCCTTAAAAATGGAATTTCTTAGAACTCAGTTTTTACTTTGTAAATTTAAATTTACAACCAATGCATACACACGTATTAAACTGTTTTTGTTTACCTGCGGTCTATATAACACTTCATCGTCTTCAGGATACTTTATTTTTTCTGAAAATATAGTTAGATATAAGCATGCCTAATATAAAAGGGTTACAAATCAAAATTACATTTAAAAACGGTGCAGGTATATAAAAAATGCACCCAAGTATCAATTTACTAACTAAGTAACGGAAATATGCACTTTGAAAAATATACATACTCGTATATGGCTTAATGCCCAAATTTCTTATTATAAGAGTTTTGCAACTTTGAGAGATAACATGGAAAAATTTACACAAGATTTGAGTTATTCCAAATAGTAAAGGAATCTAATGCTAGAACCATTGACGAGAAGTTGCAGTTTTTAGCTGGAATGCCAAGTAAATGGCGATATACAAGCAGTAAAGCAATGTGTTATAAATTTCAAAAATTGTTTTAAAAGGTATTTGGGTTTAGCACAACGAAAAGAGGACCGATTTTTAAGCACGTATGCTAAATGGCTGGAAAGCACTGTGACAATACCAGTATTTGGCAGTTCATCTTCAGGGCGACCAAAAAAAGAATTTAATGAAGCAAGTGAAAGAACAAAATTAAGAAAAACGCAAGAAATTCGTCAGCAATTAAGAACAGAGGAGATCACATTTGCTGCATCAATGAGCCAAAGAGCAGCGAGACAGAGTGATGCGGCTAAATTAATAATAGATATAACACGATCTCCAAGAAAAGCAAAAATTTGCAAGCGATCGTTAACAACTTTTGAGGTCAACCCAGTTAATAAGCTTTCAGCGGAGGGTGCTTTAGCATTGTTTATAAATGCTTATCTCACGAAAAATCAATATGAAATTTTATACAATGCTAACAAAAATGTATATCCATGCTATCCTAGTGAAGATGCCATAACCGTGACTGAGACATTAGCGGAAGTGAAGCTGCAATCGCTCCTCGACCACACAGCCTTGTACATACCTTGATGATGTACGAGGGCTGCTATATATATTTCTGGCCCGGCAACACTGAGTGCTGCCAAGTGCAATCTGACATTTCCGTTGGAAAGTTTGACATTTTTAAGCATAATCGTACTCAAAACGTTTGACGTACGACCATTATTTGTGTTGTTTACAGTGACTTGAAAAAATTAATATAAAAAAATGGAACTAACTCGTGAACATTTTCGTGCCATCATTTTTCACTACTTTCGACGTGGATTATCACGACAAGAGTGCATTGATGAACTTAAATCTTTGTATGGCGATGAAGTACCATCCTATAGCACTGTGAAAAATTGGTATAATGAATTTAATCGTGGCCAAAGCTCGCTCAAAGACGAATTCCGTGAAGGTCGTCCAAAAACGGCTGTTGTGCCAGAGAACATTGATGCCGTGCGTGAACTCATAATGCAAGATCGACATGCGACATTCCAAGAGATAGAGACATCCTTGGACATTTCTTCCACCAGCATACATTCGATACTGCATGAACACCTGGCCGTAAAAAAGGTTTGTTCTCGTTGGATCCCACATAATTTGAAAGTCGCTCAAAAAAAGGCTCGTGTCGATTGGTGCAAAGAAATGTTGCAAAAATACGATTGCGGTGCTTCAAAAGACTTTTATAAGATCGTCACAGGTGACGAATCATGGATCTATGCGTATGAGCTCGAAACGAAACAACAATCGAACGTGTGGGTCTTTAAAGACGAGCAAAATCCAATGAAAGTTGTTCGTGGAAGAAGCACTTCGAAGCAAATGGTCGCCTGTTTCTTCGGCAAAACTGGTCATGTAGTGACTGCTCCGCTTGAGCAACGTAGGACGGTCACTTCTGAGTGGTACACTACAATTTTTTTGCTTGAAGTCATCGGAGAAATTCGAAAAACCAACAAGAGAAGACGAATCATTGTTCACCATGACAATGCGAGCTCTCACACATCGGCTCAAACCAGAGCGTTTTTGACCGGCTAAAACGTCGAATTAATGGGTCATCCACCGTACAGCCCTGACTTGGCACCTAATGACTTCTTCTTGTTTCCGCACATCAAGAAAAAAATGCGTGGTCAACGATTTTCGTCGCCAGAAGAAGCTGTTGAAGTATTCAAAAACCATGTTTTAGAGGTGTCTCAATCGGAGTAGAAAAAGTGCTTCGACAACTGGTTTGAGCATGCAAAAGTGTATAAATTATGCTGAAGAATACTTTAAAAAAACAATAAAATCATTCTTGATTATAAATATTCGCATTTTCACTATTATGCCAGAAATATATAGAGCAGCCCTCGTATTACAGCAGTTGGATTTTGAAAAAGTTCAGTTTCTGGAACTTATAAGCAAGTGGGGCTGCGATGGATCGCACCAATCATCTTATAAGCAAAAATTCGAAAATGAAAACGATAGTGACGCTAATATATTTCAAAGTAGTTGTGTGCCAATTAAATTAATCACAACAGCTTTTGGAAAAATAAAAACGATGTGGAAATCCAACACCATCCTCAACTAGGTTGTGTAGACCAATTCGAATCCGATTTGTGCACGAAACTACTGATATCACAAAGCAAGAAATAGAATACATAAATAACCAAATTCAATTGTTAAAGAAAAGTGAAGTACCATGTAATGGAAATATTGCACAAATTAAATACACGATGCTATTGACAATGGTCGATGCAAAAGTCTGCAATGCTGCAACGGACACAAATGTGCGGAAACAAGAAGAAGTCATTAGGTGCCAACTCAGGGCTGTACGGCGGATGACCCATTAATTCGACGTTTTGGCCGGTTAAAACCGCTCTGGTTTGAGCCAATGAGGTGTTACATTTCAACACATTGCGAAAAAATTTTCTTGAAAACCCTGATGCTTTGAATTTTGGGCTATCAACTTTACACGCACGCATACGCTTTTTAGAATCGATACTTCATCTTTCATATAAACTGACACTTCAAAAGTGGCAAGTAAGGAGCAATGCAGATAAAGCACTTGTTAAAGAAAGAAAGATAATCATCCAGAAGAGGCTTAAGGAAGAGATGGGGCTACTTGTAGATATTCCGAAACCAGGATATGGCAACACTAATGATGGCAACGCATCAAGAAGATTTTTTTCGGATCCAGTATCTGTTTCGAAAATTACTGGCATAAATGAAGAACTAATCAAACGCCTGAATGTAATATTGGAAACCATAACTAGCGGGCACCGCATTAACATTGAAAAATTTGATGAATATGCACACAACACAGCCGAAATGTATGGGCAACTCTACAATTGGCATCCCATGAGTCCAACGATGCACAAAATTCTAATTCATGGCGGTACTGTAATAAAGCAAGCAATCTTGCCCATTGGACAATTGTCAGAAGAAGCTGCCAAGGCCAGAAATAAGCACTTCAGATTATATCGTGCTAACTATTCGAAAAAATTCAGTCGAATCGATACAAATCGAGATGTTCTAAATAGGTTATTTTTGAGCAGTGACCCGTTTTTAAGCTGCAATACACAAAATACAAGAAAGATGAAAAAACCTTTTTCATCAGATACTATAAACTACTACTTCCTGATACAGATGATGATGCCCATGATGAAATACGTATGACATTATCATAATTTTGAATTTTTAAATAAGTTTAATTTTTTCATGTGATGAGTATTTAAGAATATAAAATAAATATTAGAAGTAAACACGTTTTTGCTTATTTGGTTGTTTATTCCTTATAGGAAGCCAAGCTACGAGACCCATTTTTTTTAAATATTTAATATTGGATAAATTATAATTTTGAGAAGGGAGACATTGTAACATCCGTAAAATGCTATGTTTTAATTCCCTGTATCTACACAACTACAATAGTTCGACTATCTAAATTTAATTTGACTTGTTCTTAGAATAAAGTACAGTTGCAAACCAAATTTTGGCGGAATGCAAGGGGAGACCGGCATATGTAATAATAAATAATTTTTCTAAAAATACACAACATATATATATATAAATAAATTCTCTTCAAAATGAAAAAAATAAACAAAGTTCTAAATGAAGGTTGGATGGGTGGTTGGTGGGTGGGGTGTGTCAAAAATAACAATAACCCAATAATAGTGTGCCTCTACATTTTTTTTTTTATCAAACTAAAGCTAAAACTATCAAAAAAGTTAAACTTTTAAAACAAAAACCAAGCTTAATATTTTTTTTCCTCTGTGCGTCTGTCTGTAACGATTCAATAGTTTGCCCGTATTCATCAGATTTATCAACTATTTAATCTATAATATAATGTTTTTATACTTCTTATTATACCAAATAAAGTCTGTCTAAAATTAAGGTGTTTATATACAACGGTTCAAAAAATACAGCCATATAGAAAAAATTACATTAATTTTGGGAACACCCTTTAATATTTAAATTCAAATTATAACTTCTTGTTATAGCGGACTAAGTAAAGCATGTCCCTTATAAATTTCAGCTGTCTGTCTATAACGGTTCAAAAGTCCGGCCATATACACCATATTATATCAACTATTGGGACACCCGTTTATTTCCAAATCCAAATTTTATACTTGTTGTTATAGAGGAGTTAGTAATACAGGTTCTTTGTAAATTTCAATCGTCTGTCTACAACTGTTTAAAAATATGGCCATATACCAAATTAAATGAACTATTAGTGCACCCTTTAATTTATAATTTTAAATATTATCAGCAGTTACTATAACGGCCAAAGCAATCGATATTGCGTCAAATGTACAAGCGTTTGTCTATAAGATAGGACCATATAAGTAAATGTACATCAATTATGGGGACACCCTTTAATTTTTAGATTTATTTTTGTATACATTTTAAAGAAGTGCCCTTTACAATTCATAATAAACGTATAAAATATGTATGCTGTATGGGGACACCTTTTAATTTTTAAGATTATGAACTGTTTTTAAAACGGGACCAAACTGTAGGTATAATCCATCATATTATAAAAAATTTTCACAATCGGATCATAAATGACTGAGTTCTGGAGGCACAAATATAAAAAAGCAACATTCAGCCGAATTATATAACCTCCTTTTTTTGAAATCGGTTAAAAATAGAAATTATTTTAGTTCGGCTGCAGCGGTAAAATTAGCCTAGACAACAACCTGCCGCCTTGTTGCCTTGCACTCTTAAAAACAATCTCTCTCTTATAAGAACATGAATTCTATTTTTGGCATTTTGCAGTCGGTATTTTTTTCAATCATACTTTTAGGCATTACTAAAGGCACAGGGAGTGGAATGCCATAGTTTGAGAAATATTAGGTGCGTTAAATGCAAATACAACTACCGCTAATACTTCTAATTTTTAAAGCATGCTTTTAGGCATAACTGTATATGTATATTGTTAAAAAAATGCTTTATTAAAATCATTAAAAGATGTAAAAATGATTGTGGCCAAGTAAGTGAAACGAAATGGCCTATTGTGTTTGTTTTCTAGAAGTTTCTACGAAACATCTTTATTACAAAACAAAAACAACTAACACAAAGCGATGAGTAAACAAACACAATACACAAACATACACACACCTGCATTGTATAACAACTAAATAAAAATACACATGTATTTTTATACCATGTTTCCACGACTACTTAAAACACTTGTTTTGCTCTCTATTCATGTTTTAGAGACCAAACTACTGCCAAATAACATGTTTCGCCATACAAAATATTGAGAGCAAAACAACTCAATTTATCTTGTTTTATTTTTAAATACCTCACGAAACACAAAAAAACTACTATCATCTCTAATATTTATCGACCGTTCATCCACACTAGTTGTCAAAAAAAAAATATAAACAAACAAAAGTATAAATTTTTATTGTGCCAATCTGCTCCCATTTACTTGCACGTTTTCTGATCTCTTAAAATGAAAAGTATTATAATAACCTTTCGTATTCTTACATACCTTTTTTTCATTTTAAGCTAAAAACAATCGTATACGCGCGCAATTTGTTATTATGTACATAAATAAATATGTATGCATGTATGATTCTAAACAGTGCCGTCAAATCGAAACAGGAATGTGTCGTATAAACAGCATTATTCGCAATCTTGTTTAAGAGAGCGAAACAAGTGTTTCAAGTAGCCGTGGAAACATGGTATTAACTAATGTTTGAAGGTTCTAGAAGTAAATAACAATGTGTCTGAGATAAGAGTGGCAACGCAGCATTTTCAACTACGCAATAGATGGCGGTAGAAATTCTGGAATATTCAAGAACGCCTAAAAATAGGGTATATAAAAGCAACGCCAATACGTGCTGATTCATTCTGATTGTGAGCGTCATCTAGTTAAGATCTTGTGGTACAACAAGTAAAGTTGCCAGCGTGTATTATTAATCGCGAATAGTTAAAGCGTAAAATAATTGATTAAATAAAGTGTAATTTAATTGAAACTCTAAAGGTTGTGTGTGTAATTATTTTGCAAATAAAGAACTCATTAATAAAACGTTTATAATCTAAATAAACGTAACAACATAAATACTAATATAAAATGGCAATAGAATCGCAATAAACATCTAACCAAACACCACAAAGTAAACTTGGTTACAAAATCTATTGTTGCACTTTCTTACATCAGATCTCCAGGCGTATTTCATAGCGCAAATCTATGTGAACTTTTACTAAATGTTTTGCTTATATTTAACTGATTATTTGCTGTTGAAAATAAAAAATTTTAATAGTTTTAGAGCAAATGAAAATTTCTATTACTTGACACCTTGATCACAGGGTTGCAATCGAACAATATTGTGTAGTCCTTTTGAGTACATCTTTGAAAATATCTGCTTTCATTCGAAACTAAGTGACTTTCCTCTGTTTTTAAGGGAACATTCGCTTTGCACCAGACCTACGGAGGTTTGGTACACTTTTGCATTCAAATGGCGGCAAATTTTATCATTCGGATAAATGACTAAACTCACATCCACGAAAAAAACTTCATAATAAAAAGATAAATTAAGCTTATGCTTTGCAGAAGTAATAAAAGCTAACTTATTTTAGCTTGAACATAATTATTCAGATATTTATTTTTAAGGTAAAAACGTAATGGGAGGTAATAATCATTTAATCTAGAGAATTCAAAAGTTGTGGAAAGTATATATTTCAGAAGTATTTCGAAGCAGACATCCGTTAAAAGGTGCCGCCAGCCTTCTCGTTTGTGATTAAGTATCATGTCATGATATAAAAATAGAAGGTAGTTCCACTTCAAAAATTTGTAACGTTTGCGGGAATTATTTGAAATATATTTTTTGTAAACAACACAATTTGCGTTGCCACAGATATAAATAAGAAAAAAATAATTTGGAACTATTTAACAAAATATGTGTAATTTGTATAATAAATGTAAAGAAAACTCAAATCTATTTACTATAAATATAAATTACACAGAAACAAATCCTTTGACTCTAAAAGACAATTTATACAAATTTGCTTATTATCATAATTTATTAAAAATACAATTGTAGAGTAAGATTTTTACCGAATTAACCAATTTAATTAATAAAAGTTTCAAAGATTGATATTTATTTTCACGTAATTAATAAATTAATATACAGGCATGTCACAAATTCTGATCGGAATGGTTTTAATTCCGTACTAATAATTCCGATCGATTTTGTTTTACCTTCTTCAGATTCCATTCGATTTTGATTATTTTTAAAAATGCTCAATATCCACCTTTATATTTAAATGTAACAATATGCGCAACAAGGCTAATCTAAATAAGGACACATTATAAAAGTAAATTTGAAATTCGCAAATAACAGAATTTCAAAGAAAGTAAAGTCCACTTTGAAATTTAAAAGTGGTTTCATTCCGAAAAAATCATCCATTTTTCGTTTTCTATAGAACTAATTTGCGGAATTGAAACCACTTCCGATCGGAATTGAGTTCTTTTTCGTGTTTCAGAGCATTTTATAATGATATCAATATGGTTTATATAAGTTTTTAAGTCCTTAGCATTAGCCAAGTACAAGTTTTTTTAAATTAATAAAGCAGTTTTTTATCTTTTTACACAATTTTACATTTTTCTGTTCGAAAAGCGAATACGAAAAAATTGTCTTCCCAAAAAAAAAAAATTTTGTAATATAAGCATCTAACATTAAATTTTTGCATATGGGGGCCAGTAAATTAGTCAGTGCCATTAATTTTAAGAAAAGTTAAATATAGATATAAAGGTCACCCTCAGATAAAACTTTCACGTATATATAATTTTGATCGCTTTCCTCAAAAGTTTGAGAATCCAATTCCTTTAACCGCATTTTCAAGTAATATATCCCGAAAAGTTTTCAAGTCCGACCTATCCTATTTATTTGAAAGATTTATATGCTCATTTTCTCGTTGTTCCTTTAGCTAGTGATAAAATGTAAGTTTTGCCGAAAAACAAAATAAAGTAATTTACCTCCATTTGTTTTTTTTTTTTCACCAACCAGTATTTTGCTAATTATATTATATATTTCGAAGCTTAATGTTTCGTCTATATGTGAAAACTCAATTAGTTATCTTGAAAATCTATCACTTTTGTTTCATTACCTAATTAATTAAGACGTTACTTTAAAAAAAAGTATTCTTTTACTTTAAGTCAAAACTGAAATTAAAAATTTTATTCCATATTTTATCTTTTGTAGTCTGGAAAAACACTTTTTCCAAAAGTAAATTTTTCTTGTCCAAAACAATGTAATTTTTCCCAAAATGCAACGACCGCACTAAAGATGCATTTGGCAAATCAAATTGTTCGAAGTTTGAAAAATCTTACAGAATTCTTGCAGAAACGTCTTTTACTAATGCAGTCCGAATAAAGGCAACATTTTTGCTAAATTTTGTTTATTTTGTTTTATTTATTTAATAAAATGTGTTTATGACTTTTATGTTATGTATTTCTTTCTTTTAAAATTTCATATAAGTTAAAAAAAAACAAAACAGAAAACCGGGATCTTACAAATTTATATGGTAGCATAAATTTTCATAATTCCCGCAAACGTCAGAACGTTAATATGGCGACGAAAAGAGAGAGTGGAACTACCTTCTATTATTATATCATGTATCATGTAGTATTATTACGTTTAGTTTTAGAAATTCTAAGCACCCTGTTGTAGTAATACACGAAAAAAATAGAGTACTACTTCAAGGAAAAAAGAAGATAAGTTTTTCCCTTGTATGATTAACCATTATTGTTTCGGTTCGCAATTTGACCCTTTTTTGGTAGTCTGTTTTTGTGAGACTTTTTTAAAAGCAGCTTATTTTGCTTCCGTTTATATTTTGTTAGTACTTTTCCTATTTTTTAACAACAATTCGTCCAGAGGACAAATATGGGTCTAGCCGGGTATCGTTATCATAATGTAAAAAGTGAAAAATTCACTTGATAGCTCTCAATAATATTTCTTCAAAAGTAAAATACTAAGTATTTGGCAAAAAATAAATTAAAATTTTCAAAAATTTTAGCAATTAATCCTTGAATTGGGAATGTTTTCTTAATAGTTCATCAACATTTTGAAAATCTGAAAATTAAAAAGAAAATAAAGCTATTTACATGTAGTCGGAGAAGGAATACAGGTTTTTCAAAAAAGCGTAATATTTTGCAGTGTACTCCAAAAAATGGGAACTCAAGTATAAATAACTTAAGCAACACGAAGAAACAAAGCAGAGTTTTTGTATCACATACTTTTGTTTTCTATAACGTCTTAGATCAAGTACTCTTTTGTTTTATTTTAAATCTTTTTTTATGTTATCGTTATCAAAAAACTACCACTAAAATAGAAAATTAAAAGCCTTTTTGCTACTTTAAGGCTTCCCACTAACTTAAAATTTATTGTGGTATAACTTGATCTAAATAGTTAAAAGTTATTAGCAATATCCCAAAAAAAATTGAACTTTTTAATTTTTAAGCTATGAATGTCGAAAGATTTTTAATGATTCGTGAGTAAAGTCAGCTACTTAAGTCGGTAATTAGGGTGTTCCTCACTTGTCCAAAAAAGGAACTTTAGGGTGTCCATTAAAACTTTGTTTTTTTATTTTTTATGAATTTAACGCAATATTTCTGTTAATAGCTACAAAATCAATGTTTTTATTTTTTACATTTGTAATATTATTGTTTTCTTTTTTACTGATTTAATGTCATTTAGTCTGTTAGTATGTACGAATAGTTGTAAGAGCATCTCTATTAGTTTTATCAATAATAGGTCCGTTTTTTGTACTTTTTCTGTAAAATTTAGTAACTGAGTAAATTTAACTAACTACTCTCATAGAAAACTTTTGTATAAACAAGTAAGAGAGCTATAATCGGATATGCCGAATCTTATATACCCTTCACCATCTATGTAAATCTGGTTTAGTAAAGTAACTCCAATCAAAAAAGCAAATGTTGGGTAACAGAGAAATAAAAAATTAAAAAAAATTTGTGAACTGCATATATATAATTTTACATACAAATGACATCGGCTCTTAATGGACTAAGCATTTATTTTTTTTTTTTAATTAATTCACTTTATTTATCAATGACTTTTATCATTAAATCTTAAAAATAATCTGCGAAGCTTTAGGCTTGTCTGCAGTATATAAAAATAAGTAAACTTACTTAATTAATAACTTGAATATCTACAGTATTTCTTTTCAGTGCAAATTAATAAAATATTCTTTAATTAATTTTTTTCTTCTATATTTGTTTCTAATATTAGTAATATTGTTTGGTAATTTGTAATTATTATTGTTATTGTTACAGTTAACGTATTCCTGCCGTAGTTGTTTTTGTACTGATTGACTTCTAGTTTCTTAGCTGTTCTAAGTCTTGTGTTAT
Organism: Gymnosoma rotundatum; assembly: GCA_916610165.2. NCBI lineage: Eukaryota > Metazoa > Arthropoda > Insecta > Diptera > Tachinidae > Gymnosoma > Gymnosoma rotundatum. The sequence continues at coordinate 35,622,678 of OU744337.1, forward strand.
AGTTGTGGTTGATCTCGTGTAAGAATCTTCGGTCATCTGAAAATTTATTCAACATGGTTGTATGGTATAAGCTTTTTATGTTGAGTACATTAAGTTGTGTTGCCATATTTTTTTCTATCTTTTTGTGTTTCTTTTTGTGGTTATTCCTGTTGTGAGTTGCATTTGTGTTGGAGTCTTCCCTATTATTTTGGTTGTTATAAACACTGTTATTATGTTGTGAGTTTGCACTGTTGTTGTCTGCACCATGTATGTCAGCATTGTTGTTGTGTATTTGATTGAACGATGTGTTGATATTGTTGGTGGTTTGATTTTGCGTATTATTTTGGTTGTTTTGGTCGAGTCTCAATCTTTCGTAATGTTGATTTTTATGGAGTATCCTAAACACTTTATTCTGAGTTATTTGTAGTGTTCTGCAGTATGTCGCATTACCCCAGGCTGTTATACCATGCCTTAAGTAGGACTCAATTAAAGAAAAATAGGCTTGCCTTAGTACTGCTGTTGTTGCACAGGTACTTAGATGGAATAGCATAAACGCTGCTAAGCGTAGTTTCCTTTGTAGATGCTCTATGTACGTTTTCCATTTAAAATTCTGATCTACGTAAACCCCTAGGTATTTATAAGTATTCACAATTTCTATATAAGTGCCGCAGTCGTCGTCAGTATGTACCCCGCGATGAAGACACTCATAATTGTGAAATTTAAGAGTAATATCTGTAGTTGACGTGTGTGGCGGTTTTATGTGCATGACTTTTGTCGTAGTAGCATTTATTATAAGACCATTATCATGGCACCATTTTGTCACATTCTCTAATTCTTGTTGCATAATTTTTTTGGCCAATTTTACATCCTTGTGTGTTACCAAAATTGCAGTATCGTCTGCATATCCAAAAGTTGTGCTATTTTTAAGAATGTTCATCATATCGTTTGCATATATTATATATAATATTGGGCCTAATTTGGAGCCCTGTGGTACCCCATGGTCTAACTGAATGCCTCCACTTAGATTGTTTTTTATTTTAACCCTGTATGATCTGCAACTTAAATAATCTTTAAACCATTTTAGGCAACTACCTCTAATTCCATACCTTTCTAGAGTGGATAATAGTTTATTATGCGATAACGTATCAAACGCTTTGCTAAAATCGAGAAATAGCACTAGACAGTGCTGGTTGTTGCTGAGGCTCGTGTTGATGTGGTTTGCGAAATTTCCTAACAGCTTGTTGATATTTTTCCCTTTTTGGAAAGCGAATTGGTTTTTGTTTATTACATTGTATTTTTCTAGGAATCCTGTAAGTCTTCTTACGACAATTTCCTCAATAATTTTCTCAGTAACAGGTAATATTGAAATCGGTCTATAATTATTATAATCAGTTACGTTACCCTGCTTATAAATAGGCCTTATTATAGAAGTTTTTAGTAATTTTGGCATTGATGCATTTTCTAAACACGAGTTAATTAACACTGTTATTACCGGACTTATAATATTAGCGTTGTTCTTAAGGTCTTTGGGGCGAATTTCATCAATTCCCACACTTTTCTTAACATTGAGTGTTGTTAGTATTTCTTCTTCTGTAGTATGGGTAAGGAAAATTGAGTTGTTATTTGTGTTACTTAAGTTATTTATGGTTTGTATATTACATTCATGTATTATTTTCAACACGTTGTCTTTAAAACTTAAATCAAAATTTTCTGTAACTTCTTCTAGATTTTTGTTTTTGAAGTTATGTATAATAGTTTGGTCTATATTACTAGTATTTTTTCCAATAGTTTCATTCACTATTTGCCAAGTGATACGCATTTTGTTTCTATTTTGAATAAATTGTTGTCTATAATAGTTGTTTTTAGCATAAATTATGTTCTTGTTTAGTAAATTTCTAAATTTTTTATAATTTTCTTCAAACATTTTATTATTTGGATTGTTTTTCCATTTTTTGTAAAGTTTATCCTTAATTTCGCACTTCTTTATAATCTCATCACTAATCCAAGGATTATTGGATCTTGATTTGTTTATTTTTTTAATCTTTGTAGATTGTTTGTATATTTCACAAAAATTTTTATGTAAGTTATTATAAATGTCATTTGAATTAGCATTATTATAAATAACGTCATTCCAATTCATGTACTCGTGTTTTTATTTATATCTTCTCTTGTGCTTTCGTTTATCATACATTGTAATCCATTTGAGGAGAGGGTTTCTAAGTACTTTGTTGTCGTGAGATTTTCCTTGCGTATGTCAATATTTATGTCCCCAACGATTACTATTTCTGTTTTTTTCTTATTTTATTTATAATGAGATCCAGCTCAGTTACAAAATTATTAATGTTTAGAGATGTAGGACGATAAATAGATAAAAGAGAAAGATTTGTGTTGTTGATGGTAAGGTCAAGTTGGATTAATTCAGAAGATTGTACATTTGTCGAGGCCCTTTTGTACATTATGGAGTTTCTAATAAATATCGCTACTCCACCTTCTTCTTTATTTTCGCCATTCTCATCTTTTCGATTTAGAAAAATAGAATTAAAACCATTGATGTTATATAAAACATTTTCTTCATCACTTATGTTTGTTTCAACAAGTATAATAATTTTTATTTTATTTAATAAATTGTTTATTTCTACCAAAAATTGTGAAACATTTTTACGTAGTGAACGAATATTCATAAAAATGAGCGTAAAAGGATAACTTAAAAATGTTTTTTCAATTCGATTAAAGTTTGTTAAAGTTTGTTTATACTTTTTATTCATTTTATTTTTCATAAATAATGGGGATATGGTAACACTAAATATTATTTAATTATTTTGGTTTATTAATTCTATATCTATAGTATAATTGATGATAATAGCGGATGAGTTTTCAGTTTTGCGTGCAAAAATGCATACTTAAAAGTATGTATTTCCTTAAAGATGTCTTTAACACCTTTAAAATGATAGCCATATTGATATTTTATAAAATTTGAAAATTTCAGAGCCCTATAACTCGGAAAATATGAGCGAGCGCCAATTTCTTCAATTGATGTTTTTTTCTTATTTTTAATTCTCTATTGCCCAATGTATTTATTTTTATGATTGGAGTTACTTTATTCTTCCAAATGACATGAGAAAATTAGAGGTAGGCGCGGTGTTTTGCCTACAGCCTCGAAGGACATTAACCGATCACGCTGATTTCTAATAGCACCTTTTTCGACAGAATATCGATTGACATATTTTTTTTTTTTTTTTTGTGAAATCAACACTATTTTTAACACTAACACGGACGAAAAAACGGACATCGCTCAATCAAATTTGTCAGAATATGTATACTTTATGGGGTCGGAAATGAATATTGTAGAAATTACACACGGAATGACAAACTAAAGGCCTCGTTACTTTTACGTAAACGTACACGTTCGGGATCACCTGATTCGTTTTCCTTACCTAGGTTATATGTTAATAGGTACTCTGACGTGACGTTGCGTTGCGGACGAACCTAATAAAACTGAATAATTTCTACGTTTTTACGTATTAGCTGTTATAGATTTGTTGTCTCTTTATAAGCAGTGCGGTATAACATTTATAGCGTATTTTTTGTGATGTTAATTTTAAGTTAACTAATAAATTTGATGTAAATTTGAAATTAAACATATAATAGAAGTTTAAAATAAGGATTACAAATAAATGCTATGATAGTAAGATATAGTTTAACATATAATATAAGTTATAATAAATATAGAGTTTTGTAAATAAATTAATCTTTAAAAACGGAATGCTATGAAAATGAGTGTTGTAGAAATAGAAAATTTACAATTGATAGATGGGTAAAGAGAATGCTGGCTAAGTTTGTAGGGAACCATATAGTGAATTTAATTCTGTAAGTATTTAATGTTTACACTTCTCTTTACAATTAATAAGCAATATAGCCCTATCTGAACAATAATAATTCATTAATAACACTGCACAACAGTATTTCTGATGATTGGAGTATAATACATGATTCTAGTCTAGTTTTAATGGGGATTTCAAATCTGTAGTCAGAATTTTCCTATCAGCTCTAGTTCAAAAAATATGGCATACAAAAACACCATATTTTTCGTTGTAAATATTAGTTAATTAAGCTCTTAAGATAAAAATTATTCTTCTTTTAAGACCGTCGTATTATAACCAGAATGCAGGGAGCTTCTCTGTATGTTTTAGAAAAATCTGTCATCATTTGCGCATTCCAGTGGACCTATTAGCTTATAAAAAAGGTCTATATAAATAGCTTGTCAATTTCTTAACTAAAGTCCTTAAGATTGGCGAAAAAAATCTCTAAATAATTTTTAAGGAAGTGCAGTTTGATGCTTATGCAGATTCATGTATATAAAAGTTACCCATACGTTGCAAATCGAATGTTTTTTCTTTCTTTTATAAGATTTTCTTGCAAAAGTTGAAGGCAGAGAGCTATTCTGAATGCTCCAACAATAGTCAGCCATCATATATGCGTTGAAGTAGCTCTGATAGCGCTCATCCAAAATGGTTTTGTTTATTAACTTTACAATTGAGAAACATATGGAACGTTTACGTATTAACAGTAACTAACCAACGTTGAAGCCATCCGAACCGTTTACGTGCCCGCAACATTTACGTAAGAGTAATGAGGCCTTAAGACATATTTTACTGATTAAGTGAAAGTCAACTAAAACGGCCGTAGGTTTTTTCTTTTTTTTTTCCTTTGCATTAAAAAAAACCTTTAAAAATGCAACAAATTTGTAAAGGTGCTTTAAATTGTTTATAGAAAGATACTAACAGTCCTTTAAAATGAAAAAAGTTTGAACAATAGTGATGTGTTTGACTTTTTTAAACTATTATTTATTATTATTGCACAGTGTACTTATGATTAAGATAAGATTTTTGAATTTTTAAACGAAGTAGAATATCCTCTTGAAAGAAGAATAGTACTACGAAAATTTTATTACTTTAAATGGCAATGCACCAAATAGTCTAAAGAAGTCTTATTAAACCTTGAATTTGATGGTATATACAAAAAAGTCCATTGGTTTAAAAGCCGTGTTAGCAATACCGAATCATAGTAAAACTTAAGAAAAAATCCATCTTACGGCTAAAGAGTCAGACAAAATTTTGTGAAGCAATTAACTATATTATTAAATCAAAACAAGATAACATTTTTATCAATAATATTGCTATTTCAAAAACGGCAGTCAGTTTAATTAATTCATTGAAGTAATGTGGCTTGTTAACACAAGTACAATTTTTCAATTAAAGAAAACTGTGGGAATGCATTAACTTCAAGCTTTTGCTTTAACAGCCATAGTGGGGAAGGAATTCTATGAAACCAAAATTTATTTTTATTGAAAAATGTATCAAAACACCCAGTAATTGAAAATAATATTAGTTCATATGTTTAGCAAAAATACTCGCCAAAAGATTTTATACAAATTTGCCAAACAGTATTTGGTCGAATTCTGGAAATTTAAAGGTCAAAATTATAATTTTCTTTTATAACCTAAAAATAACGGTAATTTTGTAAATAACGGAACAAAAGTTGCTGCTGAAGCCCCTAAGAACCATTCTTTTTCGCAAAAAGTCCAATTTGGCATATTGCTAAAAGTAATACTATAACACAGAAAAATTCCAAATTCAAAATTTTAGTTTTTACCTATTTCCACCCCTTAAAAAAGCTAAACCTATCAGCAAAAAACTATATAATTAATTATTACGTTTGTTCAGAATATATTTTAAATTTCAGTTCTACCTTCACTAAATCCGGGGAAACCTAGTTAACGCTAAGCGTTCCTAAAACACATTGGCGAAATGGCCATATGATAATGCTTTCTTCGCAGTAATATATTTATTTCATTATTTTCATGAGAAAATCATGAAATATTTATATTTGAAGAAATCAAGCACAATAACGTTGATAGAATTTTTCCTTTTACAAAGGAATAAAAAATATCAACAAGAGTTGTACTGCTTTTAATTTGGTTGGGGGAATATATTTTCTCAATTGCTTGGTGTAATTTTAATGTCTTAAGCAAAATATTTTGTGGTAAAAAATTAATTTATTTATATTAGTTTATTAAGTGCTCTTAGACACTTATGATCAGTATACTTTGGCAAATAATTATAAATATATTTGTGCTTGAAATTAATTAGTTTTACTTTGAAAATCAGACATCAATTCTGTCATCAATCGATTGTACCATGATGAGTCTCAACGGTTCTGTTAATAAACAAAATAACCAATTCAATACACACCCTACAGAGTCAATTGCAACGAGGAAAATGCACCGTTTAGTGTCTCGGCGAGAAGTAGTTTCAACAAGATGGCGCTACGCGCTGTGCCGTGCGGCGACCGCAACCGTAATCGTATTAAAATAATCATTTCCAATAAGTTGAATTTCAGAAATTACCATGCCAATGGTCCTCCTAGGTCGTGACATCTGACATCTTTAGTTCAAATTATATGAGGCCATTTAAAGTCACCAGCAGCTAATGACTACTTTGAGTTTTTCGGCCAACAATGCTCGAAAAAAAAGCCCAAAGTAAGACGTCCATAATGCACTTTGTCAAAATCATTTGCGGTGGTCATATGCCCAAATTGTTTTTTGTTTTTGAATAAAAACAACACCTTTAAAAAATTTTATTTTTTTTTCGTTAAACATTTAAGACAGTAAAAAATATTTAAATTCCAGAAAAATTTTCCATTATAAATGCAAATCCAATTTACGCATGTTTCATAGATAAAAATTTAACTTTGTTTTAATGATACTACTCGTTAAGTTCAACAAATAAAGTTTAACAACAGAGCTCCACTATCTCTTAAGTTTATAGATTTATGATCTTTTATGACTTTTTGCTAAAAAAAAATTATTTTATTAGCAACACAATTTCTTAACTTAGTTAACAAAAAACAAAAAAGTAAAAGTAAAAAAAAAAATTTGAACACTTTGTTTCAAAGTCGTTTCCAATTGATGGCTGCTAGACAATCGAAAAATATAGATAGACAATTGCATTCTTCCTTTGAAAATATTTGTTGCAATTTTTGACTAAGTGGCTTTCTTTCTTCACAAATAATTTAAATAGAAAGAACATTTCCATTGTAATACTCCTGCGGATGCGTTGATGCACTTCTTCACTAAAATAGTGGCAAATTCCATCACCCGGTTGTGATACGCTTTGCAGTTAGTTAAAAGGAATTTTATGAACAGACTTTTAAAGGGGCTAAAAATCCTTCCGCGGTTAAATCTTTTCAAGCAGCGTGTTTTATGATATTCTATCATTAGTGTAGGTGTTGGGTTGGATAAGAAAAGGCCTGAAAGAGACGAATGAATTGTGAGTCTGGCTGCATATTTGCTAAACAACCCTGCCTCGGCGTAATGACTGACATCTCGTTACAAATGTGCGTTCGGGGCGGACGCTAAGAAAACACCGCTTTCTGAGTAAAAAAAGAAAAAAATACAAAATTATTTTTTTAATTTGTTAGTAGCGGATATATTTTTACACACTCTTTACTACTTTCAGGGTACGTCTATTGTTTGCTCAAGGCCACGTCCATATGAGATCATACTTTAATTGTTAATTTTGCATATTTTTTTAATCTTATAAGCATATAGTAGCACATCGTCACCACAGAATTGTTGTGGCCGAATAGCCATTTAAAAAATTATTTCGATATGGAATACATATAACTTTACCATACTCTTTTTGACTAAAATACATATTTCATCATATCTCTTATTTTCTTCATGATATTTAGTATCGACGTTGCTCTACAGCACAATTTAAAGGTTTACCTAATATTGTTTTGCCCCTAACACGTACGTTTGGCGTATGAGCCAATAACTGTACAAAAAACATGACAATTAACATAATTATTATTTTGCCTTATTACATTCATAAAATTTAAGTAAGATCCGCAATTACCCTTTGTATACCCTTCACCACAAAAGGTGGAAAAGGGTGTATCTAAGTTTGTCATTCCGTGTGTAATTTTTACAATATCCAATTCCGATCCCATAAAGTATATATTTTCTGACTACTTATGCGAAGTCGATTGAGCGATATCCGTCTGTGTTAGTGTTAATTTCACGAAAAAAAAAAATAAATATGTCAATCGATCAGATATAGTTTTAATACCCTTCATTGCAATAAGTTAAAAGGGGTACTAGATCAAATAGAGAAAATTTAGATATACTAATCGATCAGACCTAGTGTCAAAAGAGGTGTTATTGGAAGTCAGCACGATCGGTCCATGTTCTACGAAGCAGCGGGCAAAACACCAGAACATATCCATTTTTTGTTTATATAAAAAACTCTTGTGAAATCAATAGCAAGTTTTTCAAACCAGTCTAAACTTTTTAATATTTGCTTTGTTTATTTTATTTAATTGAGAAGTATTAAAGGTTAAATAACCTAAGTTGGAAACTATTTTAATATATAATTGCTTGAAGAAATAATTAAAAAAAACTGTGTAAAATTTACTACCACCTCTGCTTAAGCGTTAAAAATGTTCGAATGTCTGTCTCATACGGTTCAAAGTATCAAGCCATATAAGTCAAATTCGTTCCACTTAGGCACATCCGTTAATATCCAAATTTTTTATTTTTTGTAATTTATTATAAGGATCTATATCGGAACACACTTTATATAAAAGTTGTACGATCTGCCAATGATACTTCTAAAATTCGTAAAAAAACTGAGTTGTTTTATTATTTTCAATTCAATTCAATTCAATTTTTATTGTCTTCAAAATATTTACAAATTTGTTTATAATTACAATATATACATTTGGAAAGTGTTTAAGGATATTTCCTTTTTCAGCTTAAATAAAAAATTTTGTTTAGTAATATAATTTATTTTTAATTTAGTGTAATATAAAAAGTGGAGGCAAAAATGTCTAAGAAAAACCTTTGTGATTTTTTTTTTATGATAAAACTTAACTAAACTTACTTACTAATTTTTAAGGAGTTTTATTATTAATGCACGAGTTCTTGAGAAATTGTTAAAAATTTTCCATTGACAAGAAAATGGGCATACAACTTTTTTGTACCTTATACGGGTAAAGTTTGGTGCTTTCATACAGTAATCTCTACTTTCTCTATGAAATAACTTATTTTTACGGAAAAAAATTATACTAGATTGAAATCAATTCCATCCAGTAGTTTTTAAGTGATGCGAACGCAGACAGACAGATAAAAATCCAAAAAAATATCAAAATTTAAAAAAAAATATTCTTATGATTAAATGAGAACTCCATTGAAATAATAAGACAAAAAGAAAATAACAACTTCAAAATATTTTATACAAAAACACAGCAAACATTCAGTAACTATTTTTATTTTTTCCTTTCATTTTTCTACATAAGGGATTCCATTGGGAACCATTCATATGAGCTATATGAGCAGTAGTGAAATGGCCACATGAATATAATTTCCTCGCAGTAATACATTTCAGTTTGTAGTTTTAAATAAAAAATATATAATGAGAAAATCATAAAAGATATATATTTGAAGGAATCAAGCGCGTTTAAAGTAAATTAAAATAAAAAATAAAAATCAATAAACATAGGACGGATTTTTAGTGGCAATATCTTTAAAAACAGGCTCAGTCGCTGCTGATCCTCCTACTAATTTTATTCGCAAATTTAAAATTTTATATTCAATTTTGTTCCTTATTGGCGTATATCGTCTCCAAATAACTTTCAACAACTTTTTTGTGGTTAGTTATTTTCAGTATCACTTAAAAACATGGCTATAAAGTGATATTCGTTATCATTAAAATCACAACCACAAAAAAGGTGAATCATAAAAAATAATAAAAATATTTTATATATAAAGTATTCTTATACTTTAAGGAGTAATAAAAATAAAATTTATCTTAGCTCAAATACATTTTTTCCCTAAACAGATTTTAAAGATAAACCATTATGGAAGGTAATTACAAAATTAATCTACAGAATAAAGAAGTTGTAAAAAAATAAATTTTATTAATTTGGGATCATTGCATGTGCCACCTTTGTTTTTTTTATAAGAAACGGAAAATTATAATCTTAACGCAGATAAAGAGTCATTTTTCTAAAATGTGTTGGAAATTTTTAGAGAAGGAGTACCAAAAACAATTATGAATACATTTTTTTTCTATTTCCAAACCTTAAATAAATGTAAAAAAATACTAAAATATTTGCCTGTAAATTTCAAAAATCTGACTTTTAAGATTCAAAATATAAGGCAACGTATGTCAAAATCATGTCCTCATTATAGAAACCGCTTAATTTTGATTATTTAAATATATTCTTTACTTCTTTTCACAGTGGCTTAGGTAATTCTTACTCTTTAAAAGTCTGAAAGCGATAAGAGATTAATCTATAAAAGATGTTGCAAAAAATAATCGGATGTGATCACCAAGTATTATTTTCAAGTCTTGCATAGTCTTAGCGGCCGTAAGTAGCGGTAGTAATTCTAATTCCATATAAACTTCAAGAATTTGTTATGGTTCGAACGTCAAGCCGATACTTGTGTGGGCCACTCTGTTGCTTTTAGTTTTATTACCTGTTGCTGTACTTTGTACGTAAACAGCCGTTTAGACCATAATCGATTTTTTTTAATTTTTGGATTTTCACATTTTTAGACACTTTGGTCGTAAAAACCATTCTTTTTTAACCGACTTTAAAAAAAGAAGGAGGTTATACAATTCGGCTGAATGTTGTTTTTTTTTAATATTTGTGCCTCCAGAACTCAGTCATTTCTGATCCGATTTTGAAAATTTTTGGTAATATGATAGCTTATGTTTACAGATTGGTCCCGTTTTAAAAACAGTTCATAATCTTGAAAATTAAAGGGTGTCCCCATACAACATACATATTTTTTACGTGTATTATAAACTTTAAAGGGCGATTCTGTAAAATTTAAAATGACTGCGTTTTACTATAGGACCCAATAACAAAAAGTTATACAAAAATAAATCTAAAAATTAAAGGGTGCCCCCATAATTAATGTAAATTTACTTATATGGGTCTATTTTTTTAACCGTTATAGACAAACCCTTGCAAATTGGACAGAATGTCAAATGGTATGGGTGTAATTGTAACAAGTATTAATATTACAAATTATAAATTAAATGGTATGCCAATAGTTCATAAAATTTGATGTATGTGGCCATACTTTTGAACAGTGTTAGACAGACGCTTGAAATTTTTAACGAACCTGTATTGATAAGTCCGCTATAACAAAAAGTATAAAATATGGATTTGGAAGTTAAAGGGTGTTCAAATAGTTAATGTAATTTTGAGTATGTGACAAAACTTTTGAACCGTTATAGACAGAACGCTGAAACTTAAAGGGACCTGTGTTGCTTAATCCGCTATATCAACGAGTTTATAATATGAATTTAGAAATTAAAGGGTGTCCCATAATTAATGAAGATTTACTTATATGAGCCTATCTTTTAAACTGTTATAGACAAACTCTTGCAAATTGGACAGAATGTCGATTGCTATAGGCGTTATAGTAACAAGCATTAATATTACAAATTTTAAATTAAAGGGTGCGGCAATAGTTCATTAAATTGGATGTATATGGCCATACTTTTGAACAGTTGTAGACAGACGCTTGAAATTTACAATGAACCTGTATTGCTAAGTTCGCTATATCAACGAGTTTATAATTTGTGTCCCAATAGTTGATATAATATGGTGTATGTGGCCGGACTTTTGAAATTTACAAGGGACATGTTTTGCTAAGTCCGCTATAACGCGAATTAAGTAACTAAAGGGTGTTCCCAAAATTTATGTAATTTGTTCTATATGGCCGTATTTTCTGAACCGTTATCACAAACACCTTAATTTTTTTGTTATAATAAGAATTATAAAAATGTTATATTATAAATTAAATAGTTGATACAATCTGATGTATATCGGCAAACTGTTGAACCATTACAGACATACGGTTGAAATTTACACAGAAACTGATTGCTAAATCTACTACAACAGCAAGTATATAATTTGAATTTGGAAATTGAAGAGTGACCCTGTAGGTGCTGCAATTTATGTATATTGCCAAACCATTGAACAGTTGAAAAAGTATAAAATTTGGAGATATAAGTGTGTCCCAATAGTTAATGTAACCTAATTTATGTGGCCACACACTTCAGCTGTTAAAGGCAGACAAATGAAATCTGTTTTGAAGTCGGTTTTTTTTCGCAAGAATTATTATAAAGGACCCTCTAATCTTTATTAGTTTTTTGTTTTTAGGAACTGCATTAATATTTATTTTATTAATATGTTTTGCATGGACACACAAAATAATTTTAACAAATACATATCTTATTCTAATTTTTTTAGTATTGGGATCACCCTTTAGCAATTAAGAAGAACGGAATACATATTTAAATTGACTATGCAGCATTGCATCAATTTAAACTTAAGAAAATACTTACCGAATTGTAAAAAATAGCAAATGACATCGTATGTAAGGCTTGATCGAAAGCTCAAACAGAAATGACATGGCGCTGTTTTTTGTTGTAGTTTTTATACTAAACTTTTTTTTTAAGATGTATTATTGTTAACAAAAATGTTCAATGGCTTTTTAAACTCGATCTTGTCATGACCATATTTTTCAAATAACGGGGCTCTGAAATTTTAAAATTTTTTAGAAGTTACTTTACTAAACTAGATTTACGTAGCACTCTTACTTATTTATTGTTATTTTAGGGATTAATTTATTGCCTAAAAGCTACTGCAAAAAAAATTAATAAAATTTAATTTTTTGATCCATTTCAAAATATTTTTTTGTCGAACATTTTACAGAATACTAAAAAAAAATCACTAACGACAACGACTATGACTCTTCTCGAATGTCGTTTTCGACAACCGAAATTAGGCTGCAGAAAACACAACCACAACGTGACTATTTTAACGTAGACAAAATTTTTGTACATTAATAAATTTTAAATAAAAATAATGTTTTTGTTGTTAACAAAAAGCAAAAAGATAAATGCTTGAATAGTGAGAAGCTACTGTTTTTGTTTTTATGATTGAGTTGATTTATAGTGTGTTTATTTTACTTTTGCTTTACTTTCCTTAGCAATTGCTGAGAACAGAAAAATATTCAGTATAACTTTATATTTAACAAAAAGTATATATTTAAGGAACCATCAACAGTTTGTGTTCATTCATCATTCGTTTTTTTAGACGTGAAAATCTGTTTTAGTTTAATGGTGAGAAAAAATCAAGGAAAAAATTATATAAATTTAAGTGTTTAATATTTTGTTTCTAATTTAATTAGCATTTATTAATTAACGTCTGAGAGATGAGTTTGACGTTGCATCTCGCTATTTGCTTGGTGCAAATCCTTTTACTTGCCAACGCTATGGAAGAGTAAGTACCAATATGCATTCGAATAAAGAGCTTTTTTTTAATTAAAATGAATACATGTTTTTGTGCGATTGTTTGACAGTTAGAGATGATTGAAGGAATTTCTTTCAATCTATATATTTAAAAAAACGTTGCGTTTTCTCACCCAATATTTTTTCCACACCGGAATTTTTCTTAGTTTTTTTTTCTTTGTTAGGGAGGGTCATATGAAATTAGGATTTCCGATAAAATTTTCAATCCAAGATTATTTAAAAAAAAAATTTATGTAAAACATGCACCAGAATTTTTGGAAAAAATCAAAACAATTATATCGTCAAAAAATATAATATATTCTTTATATGTTTTTTATATTCGTTTCGAAATTTGCAATATTATCTGAAACTAATGCATATTCTAATTATTCTAGAAATACATAATTGGAAAAAAATTATGGCTACGTCAGAAAGATCTGTATTACATTTATTAACAGTCGAAGCTTTGTCGATAAAAGTAATAGAACTATTTAGATTAAACTAAATAAAATGTAGCAATATTTCAAATACATACTAAAGAAAAATATGCCCCTTAATTAATATTTTGTTGTAGGGCTTTTATTGGCAATAATGAGCAACGCTTTGGCATGGAGCCAACCAAGTCTTCACATATATTTTTGGGAATTCGTTTTCATGACTCCTTAATTACAGCCAAAAGTTTTTTGCTGCTGGTAGGTTTTTGTTAATAAACATTTTTCTTGACGTCAGTCTAAAGTTCCTCGATCAGGCTTAAGTCAGGCGAATTTAAACCACTGACGAGCATTTTTTCTGCTTCTATTTTTTTGGTCGTTGCCTTGTTGAAAGATTTAAAACAAAAACATTTCTTCTTCTATAAAAAGCAGCACTAAATTTTTAAATATGTGAACGTTAAATGAACTGGGTTCTCTGCGCAATATGAAAAGCATATTTATAACATTATGCTTGGTCTTGAACGTAACTTATGTATTATATTCAACATTCGCAGATCCTCGAAAAAAAAAGTTCGATTGTGCAACTTTTTGTTATTTGGTTTATACAAAACTGTACAGTTATTTATCAGTTGCGGACAATTACTATAAGACCTCCCGAACTCAAACCACTATTTGACAGTGTTCTTCAGTTGTGTTTAAAAAGATTAGTTCTCAATTTTAAAATGACAAATTTTTGCAACTTTCTATAATAAATTATTAATAAGCGCTACCTTTCAACTTCATTTTGAAACAAACAAGGAAGCATTAAGAAGATAATTTAACAACTTCTAGTAATTGTAATTTTTTTTTTTTTTTTAATAAATATTTCTTTTTAAAATTGCGATATTTTCGTGCGTTGTTTTTTTTTATTTTGTTAAAAAAATTAAAGTCATAGTTTTATAGAATTGTGATTTCTTGTTAATTTTAGATATATGTACATATGTTTGCACGTGTTTACAGTGCCGGCACAAATTTTTAAAAATAAAAAAATTATTTTTTCGAAAAGTCAGTTGTGAGATATTGTTGAATTTTATATTCCTTAGACCTAAAATTCAAAAAGAGAAATCTTAATTTCACCAAAAACCAAAAATTTAACAAAGGTACGTAACATTCACAAAATAATCCTAATTCCTCCAAATGTTGAAAATAAACAAAATATTGTTACGAAAAGATCATTTAGCCTTCATATAACAGTTGTTACTGCTGTCAATGAGCCCGAGCAAACCATTGGAAATGCGTACAAAGGAAAAGTATTAATTGTAGTTTTAATGCAATCAAATCAGTGTTGCTAGGATAAGACAAGAAAAAGGTACACTTTTGCTTCACAAAAGTTACATTTTTTTGTTAAAAGTTAAATTATGAATTTTTTTAAAATATATTGTAAGCTTATGTACATATACTTTAGGGAAAGTAACAAAGCAACAAATTCATTTATTAAACAAAACTAAAATAAAAAAAAAAACGTAAATATAAAAATAAAAAATTTCAGGCCCATGTTTCTAGCTTAAAAATTCAAATAAAATGCAACATATTCATTTAGCTTGTCATACTGTTATTGAACTTAAAAACTCATGGTTATTTTTTCAGCCATCATTAACGCAGCTATTGTAACAGTATTCAACTGAATCAGATGGTCACTCTTTTTAACTTTTAGTTGACTCCTATTAAACTACAAGTTGATAAGCGCATGCTCGCGCCATTCAATAAAATTAGTTAAGAAAAAATTGTCAGTCATTTTATGTTGAAGTTTTAAAGCAAATAAGACTCAAATTTGTCTTAAATATAGATATTTTATAATTATTAAAATGGTAACTTCTGCTGAAGCTCAATCTGGAAAAGATGGAGATTACACCGACTTATAAGAAAATCCTACTTCAAATATATCTTTCTTCGGCTTTTCTTTTATATTCAAATGTGACGTTTTGTTGAAACGTAAAAACAGTAGACAATATTGCATATTTGAAGGCAATAAAGCGTAAGCTCTCTTCTGAACCATAGTACTGGCACTACTAGTAAATTTTTAAATTTTTCAAGAGAAAAAAATAAGTTGTTAACAATTTTCGGGAGTTGGAACAAAGCACATAGTTCCCCGCAAGTATTTAGCAATTGAAAAAAATTGATGCCAGAAACATTTTGCTGTTATTAAACAGAAACAAGAAATATTTCGTAACTTTCCACAAATTGAATAGAGTACAACTTCAGAAACATTACGTTTTTGCTTTTTTTGAACTATTTTTTTAAATAGAATTGTGGCAGAATTTTTAATCTTTGTTAGTTATGTTAATAAAATCGGCTAACAGGGAAGGATAGTTTTTGTTTCAAGTAACGAAACAAGTACTTTTTCAATAATATTACTTTAATTTGTGGGTTCTTCGTCAAAAGTTACGAAAATTTAACCAAGTTTAACAAAATTTAACATGTAACGTAAAGCCTTCGAAAGTTACGAAAAATGTAAAAAATATAACCAAACGGCAACACTAAATCAAATGAGAAACAGCTATACAAACCTCCCGAAGTTTATTACTTTAACTCGAAGGGGAACATCTGTGTGCGAGCAGATTTTCCTTTTTCAAAAAAGTGAGGTTATGATCAAAAACGCAACGCGCACGATTTTCTTCAACTGACTTTTATAAAAATGCCATCGTGTTAACAAATAGTAAAAAAATATAATCATTAATACTTCAATATTCTGTTCAGGATTTATCACTTCCTATACGAAGGTATAGTTCGATGTGCCGTTCCTGGAGAGACTATTTATTTCTGAAATCTTTTATGAGACCGTGGCGCTGTGGTTATGTACCACTGCAATTTTTAAAATTCAGATTTCAAAAAAAAAGAAAAGAGAACCAATTATTTTGTGAAGCCATGGCAGCAGATAAGTTCAAAGAGATAATAGTCCAGGAGCCTTTATAATAAAGAAAAAGATCTGAAGCTGTTAGCATGGAGAGGATGGCCTAACCTAGTAAACAAAGAAAAGCATATTATGAGTTAGAGTCTTTGTCGGAGACACAGCATAAATTGTATTGTATTTCGTGTTTTGACGGAGTAGCACAGTGGTGTAGCGTTTAGAATATCGCCTTTTTCTAAAAATAAAAGGGTATACCGAAAATAATTTGGTATTCATACAAGTATTGTTGTTTTTAATAGGAATTTCCCATTTTGTTTTTAAGACTTGTTACAGCGAACATAGCAGTACACAGTGATCTTTGAGGTAATTCTATGCACTAAAAGTTTTAAAAGTTATTTTTAAAATTTTTTATGCCAGCCTTTTCGGCGAACTAGCATTACATAATCTGCGTAAGTTTATAGTCTCAATCTATTACATTTCAAAAAATAATGCCAAGTATGTGCACCCTTGTTTTAATTATATTTTTATGTTTTTGTACTTGAAAATGTAACATTGATAGCAGTACTTACTACGTTTCAATTTCAAAGGTCTGGCTATAACTGGGTTAAAAAATACATAAAAATATTTAAACTTAAATTAGTTAACATTCAGGGGCAGGGTATAATTTTTCTTTTAATTCCAAAAAAAGATGTAGAATAAAAACACACACACTATATGAAAATTACGTATATATCGAAAAGACGATTGATGTACGATGCACACAATTGATTGTATATAAAAAAGTAAAGCTTTTGTTGCTACAACAAATACATGAGAGTATTATTATACAGACTAAAACAAATAACACTCTAATTTATACAAAATAAAAACTAAAGATTATTCTATCAGTTAATGTAGTTTTAACAATAAAATATTGAAAACTAAACGAAAATGACAACATTTCATTTTCCTAGTCTTAACTAATTTAGATATTACTCCAAATACGTCAAATGCCGCAAACTCTATACTAGCAGAATATACCAACCTACACCAACCAACCAAAGTTATCACATTACCACACAACTGCCGACTATATGCAAAAAACAATACAATTTAAAATTAAGTCCGCATACCGAAGTGGTAATTGCTGACCATGATAAGTTCTAAGATCTCAAAGAATTCTTTTTATAATATTTTAAAAGCAGAAATCACAAACGGAATGACAATCTTGGATATATATTTATATTTCTTTCCACTTATTGTAGTTAAGGGTATAAAAAAGAAAATTTTAATTGCAATAACACCGTAATTGCTTTATTTCATTCCTTATATGGAAATAAAGCCTTCTGACCTTATTTCTCATTTCTGGGTTCTTATGCATAGCGATTGTTCGATTTCCGTCTGTCCGTGTTGAAATCAAGTTTGCCGAGGCACTAGATCAGCAAGAGAAAAATTAAATTCGCCAAGCGATCAGACGTAGTGTCGAAAGAGGTGATATTGGAAATCAGCATGATCGGTCTATGTCCTTCGAGGCAGCAGGCAAAACACCACGCCTACCTCCAATGTCGTTTGGAACAATAAAGTAACTCCAATTAAAAAAATAAAAATATGGGGCAATAGAGAGTTAAAAATAAGAAAAAAAACATTAAGTGAAAAAATTGGCACTTGCCCATGTTTTCTGAGTTACGGGGCTCTGAAATTTTTAAAAATTTTTTAAATATCAATACGGGTATCATTTTAAAGCTTGTGAAGAGATCTTTGGGAAAATACTAAAATTTTTATGATAAATTATATATATGCAGTACTTAAGTTGTATACCCTTCACCACAAAAATTGGAAAAATGGTACAATTAAGTTTGTCATTCCGTTTGTAATTTCTATAACATCCATTAACTACCCCATACTATACGAGTTACGGGCGTCTGAAATCATCAAATTTTTTAAATATCAGTATGAATTTAATTTTGAGAGATCTTTAAGAAAATACAAAATATTTTTAAAAATTCCTAACCCATTAAGAGCCGATGGCATTTTTGTGTAAAATTGTATATATGCAGCACTTAATTTTTTTTTATTTTTTAGTTCTCTGTCACCACAATAGTTGCTCTTTTGATTGAAATTACTTCACTAAACTAGATTTACATATATGGTAAAGGGTATATAAGATTCGGCATAGCCAAATATAGCACTCTTGTTTGTTTTAAATAAATTTGATTTTAACAATAGGCATTTTTATTTGCAACAGTTTAATTATTTATAAAAATTTTTATGATGTTTTAGAGAACTTTAAAGTGACAATCATGTCATTTATATCTATACTTTACTCCAAAACCAGTAAAAAATTAAGTTTCGATCCTCCTAACTTCTCTTCTCCTTATTTTTATTTATTTTTCCATATCCTGCTTTACTCTTCTCTCTCCCTCTGACAGCAGGTAACACAAAGGGACCAATCAATGGACCCAAGTGGGCTGTAGAAACACGGCTGCCTGCCTACCTAACTGACCCCTGTAACTTCGGCACTTTTTTCCTTTTAAAGCTTTTTTTCATTTTGGGAGTTTATGAGAGTTTGCTTTTTACAGTTTCTAAGCCA
This sequence comes from Gymnosoma rotundatum, assembly GCA_916610165.2. Taxonomy (NCBI): domain Eukaryota; kingdom Metazoa; phylum Arthropoda; class Insecta; order Diptera; family Tachinidae; genus Gymnosoma; species Gymnosoma rotundatum. The sequence goes on from OU744337.1 coordinate 35,641,920, forward strand.
CAGCAAACTATCAAAATGTTTTAATTTTAATTTACTTTATTCGTGCTTGATTCCTTCAAAAATAAATGTTTCAAGATATTCTCATGAAATATTTATTATTTTAAACTAAACTAAAAATTGGATATGCTTTCCCCGCAGTAATACATTTTTTAGTATAGTTTAAAAGAATATCATGAAATATTTATTTTTGAAGGAATCAAGCACGAATAAAGTAAATTAAATTTTAAAAGATTCCGAATAATAAATTTTCATATTGATGTTTTAATTTTATATACAACCAATTGTTTGTAACGTACATCAATCGTGTGTTCGATGCACTTACACGAACTTCAAATATATGCACTATGTATGTTTTTTCCGTACACGACACGCGTTCGCGTAGCAACCCAGTATTAAAAAATAACACACAATATTTGTGCTTGGAAACGTACAAAATTTAGACACCCATAAGTGATATGTAAAAAAATGTTAGAATTTTCAAAAAAAGCCTGTTTAAATGATGGTTATAAGCTTCTTTTTAACCAGTGTTACCGTTTCGTTATATTTTTTACTTTTTTGTAACTTTTGAAGGTTCTACGTAATATGTATAATTTTTTATACTTTGCCAAATTGTCGTAACTTTTGTAACACAACCGAAGTAAACTAATATCACTGGAAAAGAAAATATTTTATTATTTGAGGTAAGAAACTCTCTTAATATATCAACCTTTCTTAACATATCAATTCGATTTTAATAACAAAGGTTACTGGAAAATCCTTTTAGAATCTCACATAAAAAACTAGTTTGGAATAAACAAAAAATAACGTTGCTGAAGTTTTACTCTGTTCTATTAGTGAGAAATCCAAAAAAATTTTCTTGATTCATGTTTAGAGACAGCAACTGTTTCTGTCAATAATTTTTCCCAACTGTGAAATAATATGAGCTGCATTTCGTTCGGATAACTAAGTATTCTTTTCCAATTTGCGAACATCATTAGCAACTTTAGTTAGTCCGCTCAAAAAATTTGACAACTTGCTAGTGGTAGTCTTGTAATTTTCTTAAAGAAGTGCCGAATTTGTCAGTAATTGAATCTTGTAGTTTTAAGCAAGTAAGACTCAAGTTTGTCTTTAATAAGAGTACTTTTGAAATAATTAAAGTACCTGATTTATCGAAGCTCAATCTTTGAAAGAAAAAAGTCAAACGGATTTGTTTAAAAAAATCCTTCTTTAACTAATTTTATTGAATGACGAGAACGTGCACTTTTCCCACCTGGAATATTAGTATTGAGTCCTGATTTAAATACTCATGACATCGGCTCTTAGTAGGTTAAACAATTTTAAAAATATTTTAGAATTTCCTTAAAGATCTCTTCAAAAGCTTTAAAATGATTCCCATATTGGTATTTTAAAAAATTAGAAAATTTCGGCAAACTTGATTCAACACTAACACTGACGGACAGACGGATATCGCTTAATCGACTCAGAATATATATACTATATTGGGTCGAAAATGGATATTTAAGATATTACAAACGAAATGACAAACTTAGTTGTACCTTTTTCCACTTTCTGTGGATAAACTAAAAAAACACAAACGGAAAAAGTTAAATAAAACATATTTATATAATATTCACTAAATTTGGTCGACCTTCTTCTTCAATTCCTATGTAGTTTTAAATAATTTTTGAGCTTGAAAGTCCTTGTTGTAACATATATTTTGTTTTTCGATATTTCGCAAACCTCCGGCTGGCATCATCATCAAATATATTAACCACTGTACGCACAAAATTTACTGATTACAACAACAATGTATAAACTTACAATATGATATTTATTTATTGACCAAAATGCTTAAATTAAAGTGTTTGCAAAACTATAAAACAAAGAAAAAACAAAATATGTTCTTGTTACATATATTTTACAGAGCGGGACACTTTAACAAACAAAATCAACATAGAATTTTGTTTGCCGCCATAAATTTTTCCAAGTACTCAATAAAAACCTTCAAATATATCGACATCACATTAAGAATAAAAGTCCAATTTTTCTGATTACATTACATGACATTATAAACAAATTTTAATTTTTGAAAAAATCAGTAACTGCTTGTGGTCTAAGTGTCCTGGGGTGGAATCGTTACATCCGTGAACGTACAACACGTATCGTAAAAATACGTTTTTCGGATTATGACATACGTTAACGGATGATAATTCACAATAACGCAGATTACAACATACGTTATCGTATACATGAACGTACATTTTTTACGAACTGTCATACGTTAACAAAACTTAGTTCGAATAAGATAAAAAATGCAACAAATTCGCTAAAAAAAAAAGGTTGAATTAAACAAATTTAATTTTAGTTTATGATAAAGTTATTATTTTAATAAGTTAAATCTAAGATTCATTATTGAACACAAAAATTTGGCAAAAAACATGCTTCCTAATTGTGCATATTAAAATCTACTGCTAACAGACTATGGGATGAGCTTTCCAAGTGTATGATAACACTAGGACCACCAGTTAATGATGTTAAAATTTTGAAATAGGTAATTCGCAATTTATATTTTTGCAAGAAAATATTTATATTTATAATTTTGTGCTTAAGGCTGATCAAAAATAGGTATCAAGCAAAAAAAAAGTTTTTTTTTTAAATTGAAAAACCAAAAAAGAAGAAAAGAAAAGCTGCTGGTGCCAAGTGAAGAAGTGTTAATTGAAGCAGCAGTTCTTAAATCGAGCGCTGTAGGCAAAAAATCGGTTTTCACCTTTGGAAACAACAAAATTTGAATAACTGACCAGCCTGAATACTCTTTCTTTAGCTCTAGAATTTTTTAATTTCAAAACTATTGTGAATCATTCAAAAAATTACGATCCGTTTACAATCGTATGTCATAATGCCATTTAGTTCATACGATTAACGTATCACGTAATTTTTTTTCGTACGATTGTCGATACGAACACGGATGTAACGATTTCACCCCTGATTTTTAAGTATTTTTACAGATGTCTTAATGTATGTATAAATAAAAATATATACATAAATATTTTTGTAATTTTTTTAAGTTAATTATTTTTTTGTTTTATATATCTATATTACGAATATTTAAAAAGTATTAAGAATTATCTTTTTCCTTAAAATATTTAATAAATATTATTAGTAGTGATCGAGATTTGACGACCTTCTTACCAGTACATTTGCCATACTCAGTTAAAAGAGGTATGATTGCTGAATATATTTTTAGTTTAAATATTTAATTTATTTTATATTCCAGATGAAATTATTAATGTTCCCATCTTGGTGTATAACATTTACCATAAAGATTTAGATATGGAGATAACCTTAGACAACAGTGAGGAAAAATATGAAATTATCGATTTCTACAATTATGTCATTATTGGGCCGAAAGTAACCAAGCGCGCACGTGTTCGAGCTCATGGAACTGCTACGATATATTTCCTGATAAGGCCCAAAGTTATTGGAAATGTTTTGTTGAAATTCAAAGCCTCATCATTAGCTGATATTGACACCATGAATAAAACCATGAAAGTGGTTCCGGAAGGCATTACCAAATATGCCAATCATGCTTATTTTGTCACCCTGAACAAGAAACCTGAATACAAGTCTTCATTTAAATTGGAATTACCTAAACACTTTGTACCCGATTCGCAGCATATCGAAGTCGGTGTTGTGGGTGACATTATGGGTGCCGTTTTCAACAACATAGACAATTTGGTGCGTATGCCAACAGGCTGTGGTGAACAAACTATGTCCTTTCTGGTGTCTAATTATTTGATTATGAAATACTTGATGAATTCAAAACGCTTGACTCCTACCATGGAAGCTAAGTTACGGTACAATCTAAATGCTGGATATCGAAAAATGTTAAGTTATCGTAATACAGATGGTTCCTTCAGTATTTTTGGTCCTTCTCATGCTAAGGAAAAGCATTTGAATGGCTCTACATGGTTGACGGCCTATGTCGTACAATTTTTGTCACAAATTAATGAACTTTACAATGTCAATGAAAAAATCATTGAAGAGGGCTTGGCCTACTTAAGCAAGCAGCAGGCCAAAAATGGATCATTTACCGAAAAGGGTGTTTACTTCCCTACTCTACAAAGAAACCTTTTAACTCTAACAAGTGCTGCTGTATTGGCCTTCCTAGAAAATCCCGCTTATACAAAAAAATACTCTAGAAAAATAGCTGAGGGAGTAAATTTTATAGCTCAAAATTATCAAAGCTTTAGTACGACTCTTGACGAGGCATTAACCATATACACCTTAAATAAGGCCAAGCATGAAGAAGCTAAGGCAATGATAAGCAATCTACAGTACGTAGCTGGAACTGACCTTGTTCCTAGTCCGTATTTTGGAAAGTATTTGTGGAATCATGCGTTCGCGACAAATGCTGAAACTACTTCATACAATTTGTTAACCTTACTGGATCAGAAATCTACCAAAGTCGATGACGTAATACGAATTGTAAAGTCGCTAATAGCTCAACGCAATAGCCTCGGAGGTTTTGTTTCCACTAAAGACACCGTCGTTGGTTTGAACGCCCTTATAAAGTTTGCCGAATTATCCAATTTCGAACCAGCTAGAATGGACGTTAATATTGTATCAAATGATAAGAAGGGAACGATTAAATTGACTGAGGAAAATGGAATTTTGTATCAAAGTATTGAGGTAAGTTAAATAAAAGTTTCTTAGAGTTAGGTTGCTTGTTTCAGAGGGAAGCTTTACTACCCATGGTTCTCATGGGACAAAAGGCGTGCCACTAAGAACTTGTACTTAAAAGGACTTAAAAATAAGATTCTGTTCAAAAGAAAACAAATTTTGAGGATATTTTGTTATAGAAACACGACTTAGTCGTAGAATGCATTTTAGAGAATATTTTTAAATAGAAAATAATTAACTAAGATTTAGGCGTAAACAGTTGGAGTGACATATTTTTGTGTTAAAAAAAGCGTAGTTCAAAAATCACGCAGTCTTAGAGAGTCAGAGTTTACGAAAAACCTAAAAAAAAGAAAGGCCTGCTATTACAAAAGCGTCATCTAAGAAAAACGTAATTTAAGAATAAATCTGTTTATGAAATTCATAATACAAGAATATTGTAGTTTACGAATACTGTAGTCAGGAGAAATCTTAACAAAGCTTTGTTAAAGAGAGTGGCGGTCTAATTATTAGTAGTCAAAGCAACAAGTAGTCTAAGAAAGGCATAATTAGAAACAAAAGTAGTCTAGGAAAGACCAAGAATTAGAAATAACCACACTACTAAAACCGTAGTCTAAGAAAGGGTAAACTAATGACCAAATAGTTTTTAAAACGCGTAGTGTAAAAAATATTTTGTTAAAAAAGGACAGAGTCGCAGTAAAACGTCATATAAGACAGCCATAATATAAATTTGTTCTAAAAAATCATTTTTCTAAAAGAGACACGCTCTACTAAAAATGTATTCTTTGAAGATCATAGTCTAGGAAAGATTTAATTTTATAAAGCCGTAGTTAGCGAAAGGCGTAGTCTCATAACTATATAATCTTTGAATGATGTAGTCTAAGAATAATATGGTGAGAGACATAAACTAAGAAACACATAACTTCAGAAAGACTAAGTCCTAGAAAAGCGTGATCAAAGAAATGTTTAGTATCAGAAAGTGGTAGTCTTAGAGAAACGTATTCAACACTGCATAAAGCTTCAATTAGTCGTGCCACACAACGCCATAGATGTTATCATATTAACTGCCAGCGAATAGTGGTGCCATAGCCAGAAGCAATTCTTATTTCTGTTTCCGCTTGTGAAAAAAGAGGCGCAACGAAAAACGCGCGAAAAATAAGAACAAAATAAAAAAACAAACAGTTAATAGCTTAATTGAATAGTTAAGCTGTATATGGTTATGGTAAAGAACTAAAAGTTATTTGATATGTATGGTAACGTTTAAGGCTATGGCATTATGGCATAACACCAATAACCAAATACAATCTTTCCCATAAGGTTTGCTTGAACAGCTGTTTTATATGGTTACGGTTATGGCACCTTAAGAATTTTCATACAAATATTATGTGTTAATTAACAAAAGTTAACATCTATTACCTGTAGTAATAATTACTAATAATATGTAGCCAACTTACCCTAATATAAAATTTAACGTACATTATGTAACATCAATATGTACAAGGCGTTACACATCTGCAAAATTTTTATCAGAGAAAAAAAAACGCCTTTATGAAATTCATACAAAAACTTAAGTTATTATAAATAAGTCTGCTGCTTACATTGTTTAAATTTTTCTCCTTCAAAATAACTGGCATGTTAGGGTTTCTAGCATTCAGTCAAAAACTAATTTTTCTTTCAAATTTCAACTCAACTCTATTACATCTCTTTTCTTTACGTCCCTCTTTAGTAATTCAGTAATTTTCTTAAATAAATTATTACTCGTTCTCGCTCTCTGCCTGACCTTAACGAAATTCTTAAAACCCATTAAAATATCTTAAAAAACTTCTGTTTCTGCTTTTATTTTCAGTTGACCTCTAAAACGAACTTAATTGAATTCACTGCGAAAGGAAATGGTTCAGCTGTTGTACAAATCGCCTACCAATACAACACTTTCGAAAGTAAGGAAGATCCAGAGCCGAGTTTTATTATAAAGGCAAATATGACTAATACCAATCGTAATGGCTTCGAAATGTTAGTGTGTGTCAGTTATGTGCTTCCACGAGAAGTTTATAATATGGCGTTGCTGGAAATTTTTACACCCTCGGGTTATGTTATCGATGATAAAAGTTTAAGTGAAATGGAAAAATTAGATAGAGTTATTGTAAGCGCTGTTAAAATGGAAACTACTTGAGAAGTACAATAATGTTTTTGTTATTTTTTAGAATACAGAACTAAAAAACTCTGGTTCATTGTTGGTTGTATATTTCGATTATTTGTATAGAAATGTTGGAATCTGTTTGACGGTAAAAGCCCTGAGATCTCACGCTGTGGCCATGCAAAAACCAGCTTCCATTCAACTTTATGATTATTACAATACCGATAGGAACGCTACTATTTTCTATGATGTTGACGTTAAGTTATGCAATATTTTCCCCTTCCAGAAAGACTGCAGGGAATGCAAGTAAGTAGTTGATTTTAACATGTGTTCAACTTTTTTAAAATATATTTTTCTTTTTATAAAAATTTAATAGTAAAATACAATACTTGGATGTAGTAAACATTAAGAACTAAGAAGAAAATAAAATATTTTAAAGATAAAAAATTTTAGTTGTTAATGTCAAGAAGCATAATACTATAACGATTTAACAACATGAAATTGTCTAAAGCCAAATGTTGTATGAGTTCGATTTTCAACAAACTTAGGAAAATTCTTCTCGATTTCTGTAATTTGATAAAAATTAAAAAAAATCTCACCTTCTAAGAATCGTCTTATATTTTATGAAATTAAGGGCGTATGCGAAGTTCACCATTTAAAAGAAATAATTGAAAAAAACTAAAGGTTAAAAATCAAAAGTTTAACAAAAAATTAGTAATACATTAAGCAAATAGTTCAAGTTATTTTTGTAGGCTTTTTAGAATTTTGGCATAAAATATTCACTTGACGCTATAGTCGTACTCGTAAAACGCTTTAAGGCATAAAGGTTTGAAATTTTACGACATATGAGCTAGCTAAAATGGAAACTTTTAAACTGGGATAACTTTCTCGGGTTACATATTTTGTCAATTCGATAATATGTTTTCTTATACACCAATCTTCTTTGTAAGGGTGTGTAGAAGAGATTGATTGTGCTTATTTGGCCAAACGTTGTTAAAAGTGTCATTTTCTGATTGAAAATCAGATTTTTCTTATCTAAAAGAAATGTTACACTAAAAGTATTTTCGTTTCATAATTTTATGGAAAATTTTTTAAGGAAACTTGGTCTTAAATAGCGTGTTCGCAATTTTTACATGTAGCCACGACGTCCTCAAAGGCTTTTAAACTACAAAAACAATTTAAAGATTATAGAAAGTACACACAAATTTGTTTGCCCAAAGTGTTTTTATTTGGGACACTATTGTTCCAAAATTTGTTTTATTCAGTTTAGCCGTTTAAAAAGCTACTAAGCTACTACAAAAATATTGGGTTTCTGCCCCACTATGGGCTTAAGGAAGTAGCATCGAATTTGCATAGAATTTGATATCGTAAGATATCGTAAAATGCCCTAAAACGAACATTAATTCCGCATCATTAATTTAACTTTTTCTGTAAGCAGATTTAGTGTTTATTATTATTAAATTCTTACCAGCACCAAAAGTTTAATTGTAAGTGACAGTGCTAGTGATTATAAGCCTGCTTGTAAGATTGTTTGTTTGTTTGTTTGTGCGTGCGTGCGTCAATCAAAGGAAGATAAAGGGGAAAACGGACATTAATGTCTGTAACAATTACAATATAACAAATGCATAATTTTATGAATCTTAATCGATCTTAATAAAATCAGATACTTAAGATATTTTAAATATGCATATTTTCTATAAGATCTAAGTCAATTAGATGGGTTTCTCATGTATTCAGAGTAGATCTCCAAGGCTATAATATGTTGCACAGTGACTGGAAAGGCACTAAAATTAGACCTAGGCCACTCCGAGTACATTTAGATATTGGAGATATATAGTTGTCTGTAATATATAAAGTGTAATTGAATAGTTATAAAACTTAAAAGAAAATTTTTTTAAAAACAAGATATTGCAAAAACCTTCAATATGACAATATTTACTTAAAACAAAGATGTTATAAAATCGAAAAGAAAAATAAATTTAAGAAATTGAAATTCATAACTCAGCTTAAACCTTTTTAAATAAATTTTCGTTGCCTATCTTATGTATATTATTGGGTAAGTACTTCCACAGGCTAGTTTTATTAATCAGAAACTGTCTCTGATATAAAACACTTTTGTATATCTGTAGAGTTATGTTCTCCCACCTTAAAATCTAGCAAAAATAATTTGGCCATTAACATAAGGCGGTTGTTGCTATATAATAATTTTGTGCAGAAAAGTAAGGCATTGATATTTTAGAAGATCCTTAAATGTCATTTTGAAAATCATGTTTGAATGTGAGGAAAAATGATCACGCCGACCCTTCTGGAATATATAACGTGCAACGTTATTATATACAACTTTGAGCTCACTAAGGTTCATACAGTCACAGTTAGCGTAGATTTCGTAAATAAAATTGTTGGGAGTAGTCTATTATTAAAAACAATAGTTAAGTTAGTTGCTGAAATTGCATGCTCAATAGCATTATTAATAATTTTTATTTTATAAATGTCAGAAGCTCTTTTAGTTTTTAAAAGGAAAATACATTTTGTCTTCGATTGGGTGGTTTATAACCCTAAATGTTACCCAGCTGTAAATTTGGTCCAAATTGGTATTTGTACTATTTATACATAGAGTTATATATTTAATGTAGTTATAATTATAGATTTAAACATAATCTGCATACACATAAATTTTCAGCAAATACCAATTTCAGCTAAGTCATTGAATCGAATATCGATTCAAAAAGTGCCACCATATTAATGTGCTCGGTTACAACTTCTGCTACTCCTAAAACCAGAGAGTTTTTAGGATAATAAACTTCTACTAGACAGATACTCGTTCATTTGTTTGAAAATAATATTTTTGAAAGCTTTAGTCAAAAACGGAATGATGGATATTGTGTGGAAGTTATTATTGCCTTTGGGGTTAGGAATTATTCGTGCTGTATTCCGCGCTTGTGGAAAAACTGATTTCGTATTAATATTATTAAATAAGAATAATACACAGAACAGAATTTTAGGGATTAATATTTCTTAAAAGGTTGGGTTAAAAGATATGATGGCGAAAAGTTTTATAACTGAAGTTGCACGAAAATTTATGGCGCTAAAGGATTAAATAATTAGTGATCTAAGAAAAGAACTAAATGAATTAAATCTCTGAGTATCCAAATTAAAGTCAGATAATACGAAAATTGAGCAGATAAAATCTGATGTTGAAAAATTAAAAATAAAATGTTTAAATCAAGAAAACTCTTTAGTCGCATCAGATATTCGTATCACAGGTGTTTCTTTTAATAGTAATGAAAACCCCAATGCAATTTTTGAGAACATATATAATACCTTCACGATTGCTTTGTCACCACTTAAATCTATATATCGCATATCAACCTATAAAAACAATATAGTCGGTTAAGTTTAACACACCATACGATAAGAACTATTTTCTAAAAATTGCTGCAACCCATCGTCGTAAATTTAAATCACCACTACGTTTATCTAATGCTGTTTTTGAAAGTGATACCCCGTTTTACATAAATGAAACTCTTAAGGTACGTTTAGACTATGCTATTATTTGTCCAAACACAACAAATAATGGTTTGGGCTAATAGTATGGTATTGTGACTAATATTTGGGCATGCGTTTAGATTGCACTAATATTTGTTTGAATTTGATTTGTACAAATAACAGAAAATTTTGTATTAGCCATGTTTGGTACAAATATTTGTATACCCTTTTACACTGCACAAATAATTTTATTTGTCCGGTGTGTATGAACAAACATCTGTTAAATAATGTTGTTGTTATGTTTATGAAATCCATCTGCTAAATAGTATCAAATTGTGTTTGTGAAGCAACGTGAAAAATTAAAATGTTTAGTGACAGTGATATTGAAGATTTATTATTAATAACTGTTGGAGCTATGGCACTTTCAAAAACCCAGCAAAAAGAAAAAAAAAAAAAAGATCCAGATGAATGTGGGTTCGAGCGTGGGTGCAGCGTCGTAAAAAAGAAAGGATGTTGCAAAAAACTTCTGAAGGAACTAAGTTTTGAAGAACCTTCGCTGCATAAAAATTCGTGCGCATGGGTTTAAATGACTTCTATTACTTGATACCTTCGCTTTCAGATAAAATATCTAAATTTGTTGTTATTGGTTGCTGCTGGCTAACCTCCGCACGTCCAACAAAAGCCATAGAGTCGAAATATTTACACTTTGATGCATTTTTTGCACCTTGTCCAGATTTTGTTTTTTTTTTTTTTTTTTGTTGAGGTAGCCCCGGTACTGAATCTTCAAATTCACCCATTTTGTGAAAACTTCCTCCGCTGTAACATTAAGCATATCGCCAATTTCAGTCCATGCGCTATCCCGCATGGGTTTTTAATGGTAGTCAGCACTTGATGCATTATAAATGCAAGGATGGCATTCCACTTCGCCGATCAATTTAAATATATTTTCTTCACTCCAATCGTACGTCGTCCTCCTTCTTTTGGTTTTTTGGCAGATGGTGGCGATTCAATAATTGATGTTGTCCATTTTCTTTCAAAAAAATGTGCTTTATCATAAAGAATTACTAAAAAGCGCTTTTTACTTACCAATCTGTCAAACGAATTGATCAGTATTGTCATTTTAATTTATTTCATTTTTTATATGTTAAGCACTGTCAAAAATAACTATTGGCAGCCCACGTTTCTACAATTATTTGTCGCTATTTGTTTCGCCAAAAATATTGCGAGAACAAACAAAATATCGAGCCAAATATTTGTAACGACGTGCTGACAAAGTGTTTACATTATGCAAAGCTTTATTCACAAACAAAGATTTTTTTAGCCAACAAACAGTCGAAAAATATTTGGTGGCTAACAAATTCGAGTGTTTACACTAGGACAAACAAAATTTTTATGATTTTGCACAAATATTAGCACAGTCTAAACGCACCTTTACTCCACACAATTGTGACATCTTCAAAGCAGCGCTCGGCCTAAAAAAAGCATAAGCTTTTGCAAGACGTATACACTCATTTAAATGAGTAACTTTTACGTATTTTTCTTTTTAACAAATTTAAGTCACTTTATTATCATATCTAAAATCATGGCAATTGTTTTTCTATTTTTTTTTAGCTACACAACCATATTTTTCGGTTTTATACTATTTAACTTTTCTTTAATTTTTTTTATTTGTTTTTATTTCTTTAATATATATTGTTATTATTCAATTTATATAATTATAATATAAGTTTTTGCTAATAGCATTGCACAGTTAAGTATACAATTTCATGAATTTTTATAAAGCTGAACGTGGAGGCTCCAAAGATTCAACAATAAATATGGTTAGGATTTTAGCCAAGTACACAAAAGTTTTAGAAATCGTACATATAAACACCCAGAGCTTAAATAATAAATTTGATGAATTTAAAATAAACTTTGAGAACTCTGACATCGATGTTATTTGTGTTGCAGAGACATGCAGAAAGTCATCTCCTATAAACCGCTTAATTGATCAGGAGGTAGAATTCATATTCATTGAAATATTATCACCTGGCTAGAAGATGTGCAATACACTTAAAGAACTCATTTTAGAGTACGATAGTCATTAATAACGACTTTAACTCAAATCTACTAATTGATACATTTCTCGCAGACAATATGTTATCCCTAGGCCTTTTTCCTAACAACTCGATAATTGCAACACATCATACATCTAAAACGAGCACGCTAATTGACCTTACCTTTGTATCAAATACTTCAAGTATAATTTTGTATGACGAGATATCTGCACCTTGCTTCTCTGAGCATGACATGTTTTTTTCTTCACATATTACTTTTATATCATCCAGAGAAAACAAAATTTTCGTTATCGTGACTATAAGCTCATAATACGAACGAACATTTCTCCTATGTTGCATGGAATGGCATACACATATTCTATTACCTACTTTGATAAAAAATCTTCATTTTGGGAGGGCAGCATTCAATGTCGTTTTGAATCAACTATACCATTGAAACATAAGGATATAAAACCCAAGCAAAAACCTTGAATTTTAAATAACGTTAAGAATGCTATTGATCAAAGAGACTTAGCATATAGATCAATCAATCAACTCTGTACAAACTTGGAGTACTATTCAGGAAATAGAAGTTGGCAGGTCTTATATAAATATTGATAGCCAAGTTGATGCAAATATGCTTAACAAAGTATTTACTAATATCCCTATAATACCGGCAGATCGCACTTTTTATAATTTTACTGCGGACACGAATGTTGGGATAATTAATGAACATTAAAAATTTTCATACGTTACTCAAAATTAGTTTTTTAACATGTTTTTTATTACATCAAACACAGCTTGATGACTGATTTTGCTGTATGTTAATACCATTTTAGTGACATCCACTTATCCTTTGGGCCTGCTTTCCTTTCATAAATTAAATATTTCTTGCCTTCTAAAAGGCCTGTTAAATCATTGAATTTGAAGATGTTATAACTAGGAATTTTAGATCTTGAATGAGGTAGCATAAGTTGCAAAGGACTATAAAAAAATTAAATTAAAAACAAATAGGAGTGCTATATGACACTCCTTATCATATATAAATTTTAAGAATTTTTTTTAACTAAATTTTGTTGATTATTACATAAAAATGTTTTAATATTTTAGAGCGAATCAAAATAAATTATGTTAAGCTTCAAAATGAATTTATTTTTTTAAATCATTAATGTTCGTTATCATAAAAATCACATTCACAAGAAAAGCGAAACGTAAAAAATAATAACAAACTTCTATACAAATTATTCTTATATTGTGCAGAAGTAATTAAAGAAAACTTATTTTAGTTGATATATAATAATTCCTTAAACAAATTTTAAAAATAGAACATTTTGGAAGGTATTCAACATTTAATCTACAAAATAAGAAAGTTGTGGAACAAATAAGAGATATTAAAGCAGGCCACCATTGTTTGGACTGCTGATCCTACTAACTCCTAACGGTGTCTTAAGTGCAATTGGCATGCCTGTAAGTCTTTCGCGGCATTAGGAAAGCAAAAAAAAAAAAAACAGTTTCAATCTGCGTTCTTTGTCATTATTAGCTAATACCTTAGTTCTTTTTTGTTTATTAGAAAAATCACAAAGTAACACAAAAAAAAGAGTATCATTTTCCTTCTTTTGTGGTTAACCACTTCGCTCAAATGCTCTTTTGCTTTGTTTAATAGCTTTTGCTATGTTTGTTAAAGAAATCAAAAAAGTGCCACCAGAATTAGTAAAAAGTACCAGTTTTTTCTACTTTTCGGCTTCCCACGCTAACCAATAATTCAGCTCGATACTTGAGTATTTTAGAATACTTCGTTACATCCGTTACATTACCCGATTTGGTAAATACCCCTTTCAACTCTTTTAACAGAAAACAATAAGCGTTGAAAACTAAACATCATACACTGGGAGTTGATTCGACAGAGTCTACATGGGCAATTATGAAAATACGCCTTAGAAATGGACCCCAAAGTACACGTAGCTGGTGTGTTAAAAATAGGGTAAATTAGGACCAATTTTTATTTTGTCTTTTCCAATACACTCAAAAAAGGCATTAGCACCGACTAACATATCTATTGGTCGCTACTCATTCAAATGATCATCTGCCATGTTGACATGCAAAGGTAACTTCCAATTTTTAATATTAAGGTTCACATCTGGTTGGTAACCGGAAATTCGATTAGTTAAATAAAATTTTATAGAAAATTCTGACGTTTCATAACGTGAACAAACTTTTATCTTTGTTTAATATTTTATCTTAGTGGCAGTATTACCAACTCCTACAATATTTATCGTTGTTTTCTGTTTGGGTAGTTGCAGCAAGCGAGAGAGATTTTCTGACAAAAGATTCACCTGTGAGCAAGAGTCCAGTAATGCACGGCAAACTTTCCATTCCCCTTCATTGGTTTCAATGAGAATCACTATATCCGATGATTTCTCAAAATGTAGGGTGATGTAGCAAAGTGTGGTGTGATTTTCTGCAAATTTTGCATTTGTTTTTTGATTTACAGTGAAAGCTCCCGTGGGTGGACACCGACCATCAGAGCAGATTTGTCCGTTGTTTTGAGGTGTCCGTCTACGGGACAGTTGATTAAAAATGGTCGGCATTCACTGCTATTAAATATTCTATTATGTATTGATATGTAAGTGAAACAAATTTTAATGCATACTTGGAAATCGAAAGGACTGAAGAAATTGTCCGCTCAGTAGAGGTGTCGGATTTTCAAATGTAAGGGATTGAAGATTGGTGCACTCATTGATCCAGTGTTCGAGTGACTTACAATAACCACATGATTTTTGTTGTTGCGTATGGAGTGATAGACGACTATTATGGCGCTGTAGGAAACGATTTGTAAGGTTCTGGTTATGATGCGTAATTTTGCTTGCACTACATGACAAATGTGATTCAGAAGATTCTAGAAATTGGCATCTTCGTTCCAACTGTTTACAGTAGTCAATCCACGATGGTATTTTTGATAAATCTAAATTTTCTTTCCACTTTATTTGTAAACTTACATCTGTTTTTTGTGCAACGATGCGAATGATTAAAGCATTGCAAATTTCTTCTTCATTTCCCAAAGATTTCAGAGAACCATAAAATACTGATGCACTGTCCACTAAACTTCGTAATTTAGTGCCATTAGCTTTTTCTACATTAGGAAGATCTCAAAGGTTTGGAATATGTTCTCAAAAAAACGAATGTTTTATTATCGTAACGTTCTTGTAATCTTTTAAGGACCTTTTCATAATTTTTAGTGGAAACTTCGAAAACGCGTACCGTATCTAGCGTTGGGCCAGACAAGCAATGTAAAAGATGATTAAATTTTTCAAGAGAGAAGAAACAGAGAAACACTCTGTCGACAAATTGTTTTAATTATAAAATAAAATTTTCGTAATTGGAGTATTTACCATCAAATTTGGGCAAATACTTGGCAATTTACTTGTTGTTTCAAAGGACACTGTAATTGATTGCTCTAATGACGAACGCTTATAATTATCACCCAGGAGTTCAATGATTTTTGACTTCGTTGAGATACACGTATCTTCAATGTCTGTTATTGCATTAGCTAATGGATTTTTTGCACTATATCAGATTAAATTTTTAATAATTGTTTGAAATATGCCCCTACCAATTCAAGACGACATTCTAATTTAGCAATTGACATTGACGATGATACCAAATTTTTTATTCGTGTTATGTTTCCCTTCGCTGTCTGTCGTTGTTTTTGAAGAGACTCTAATTCTGCCATGCTTAACCAGTTTAGACCTTTTAATTTCCAATAAATGTGATTGTAATAAACAAACGAAATTTTATATTATCGACGAATACCTTAAGTAGGTAGCGTGCAATAAGTATGCAATAATTGTTTATTACTACGTCAAAAGGTGTTGATTACTTTGTATTTACAAACCAAAGCGAGAGTAATAATTTTTTTGTTTTATGTTTTGCACAATTCTTCTGTTTTTTTACTATGTAAATTTGTCGGCATCTATGTTATATAAGTATATATATATTCAAGAGGAGTTATTGTTTTTTATTTTCCATAAAATTCACAAAATGTTTTAATTATTGTATATAAATATCGATTTCTATTTAAATTTTTTTATACTATTTTAATGTGAATTCGTGCGAAAAAATAAATGTTAGATTTTTTAAAGTTACAGTCTATCAAAAATTGCGGGGCAAAGAATTCTCTGATTAAAATACAACTCGAAGCTTATATGCTTGTAATCACGTTATAACCCCCTGTTTACATTAGACAATGCTGTCATGACAATAGCAATACAAGCACAATTTTTCACTAATATATGTACACATTTCAATTGTCTGAATTACTGTCTTGAATATTTTGAAGACAGTAAACAAGACAGTGATTTGACGTATGTCGACAAATTTTTTTATAATTGCTTTAACAAAATGAAATTTTAATTAAATTATTATTTTAATTACTAAAATTTTCTTTGCATATAACAATAGAAATGGAAAAATAGCAGGAAGAAACTCTAAAGCTTTTTTGTCAATATGACAATATTTAGTTAAAACAAAGATGTTATAAAATCGAAAAGAAAAATAAATTTAAGAAATTGAAATTCATAACTCAGCTTAAACCTTTTTAAATAAATTTTCGTTGCCTATCTTATGTATATTATTGGGTAAGTACTTCCACAGGCTAGTTTTATTAATCAGAAACTGTCTCTGATATAAAACATTTTTGTTTATCTGTAGAGTTATGTTCTCCCACCTTAAAATCTAGCAAAAATAATTTGGCCATTAACATAAGGCGGTTGTTGCTATATAATAATTTTGTGCAGAAAAGTAAGGCATTGATATTTTAGAAGATCCTTAAATGTCATTTTGAAAATCATGTTTGAATGTGAGGAAAAATGATCACGCCGACCCTTCTGGAATATATAACGTGCAACGTTATTATATACAACTTTGAGCTCACTAAGGTTCATACAGTCACAGTTAGCGTAGATTTCGTAAATAAAATTGTTGGGAGTAGTCTATTATTAAAAACAATAGTTAAGTTAGTTGCTGAAATTGCATACTCAATAGCATTATTAATAATTTTTATTTTATAAATGTTAGAAGCTCTTTTAGTTTTTAAAAGGAAAATACATTTTGTCTTCGATTGGGTGGTTTATAACCCTAAATGTTACCCAGCTGTAAATTTGGTCCAAATTGGTATTTGTACTATTTATACATAGAGTTATATATTTAATGTAGTTATAATTATAGATTTAAACATAATCTGCATACACATAAATTTTCAGCAAATACCAATTTCAGCTAAGTCATTGAATCGAATATCGATTCAAAAAGTGCCACCATATTAATGTGCTCGGTTACAACTTCTGCTACTCCTAAAACCAGAGAGTTTTTAGGATAATAAACTTCTACTAGACAGATACTCGTTCATTTGTTTGAAAATAATATTTTTGAAAGCTTAAGTCAAAAACGGAATGATGGATATTGTGTGGAAGTTATTATTGCCTTTGGGGTTAGGAATTATTCGTGCTGTATTCCGCGCTTGTGGAAAAACTGATTTCGTATTAATATTATTAAATAAGAATAATACACAGAACAGAATTTTAGGGATTAATATTTCTTAAAAGGTTGGGTTAAAAGATATGATGGCGAAAAGTTTTATAACTGAAGTTGCACGAAAATTTATGGCGCTAAAGGATTAAATAATTAGTGATCTAAGAAAAGAACTAAATGAATTAAATCTCTGAGTATCCAAATTAAAGCCAGATAATACGAAAATTGAGCAGATAAAATCTGATGTTGAAAAATTAAAAATAAAATGTTTAAATCAAGAAAACTCTTTAGTCGCATCAGATATTCGTATCACAGGTGTTTCTTTTAATAGTAATGAAAACCCCAATGCAATTTTTGAGAACATATATAATACCTTCACGATTGCTTTGTCACCACTTAAATCTATATATCGCATATCAACCTATAAAAACAATATAGTCGGTTAAGTTTAACACACCATACGATAAGAACTATTTTCTAAAAATTGCTGCAACCCATCGTCGTAAATTTAAATCACCACTACGTTTATCTAATGCTGTTTTTGAAAGTGGTACCCCGTTTTACATAAATGAAACTCTTAAGGTACGTTTAGACTATGCTATTATTTGTCCAAACACAACAAATAATGGTTTGGGCTAATAGTATGGTATTGTGACTAATATTTGGGCATGCGTTTAGATTGCACTAATATTTGTTTGAATTTGATTTGTACAAATAACAGAAAATTTTGTATTAGCCATGTTTGGTACAAATATTTGTATACCCTTTTACACTGCACAAATAATTTTATTTGTCCGGTGTGTATGAACAAACATCTGTTAAATAATGTTGTTGTTATGTTTATGAAATCCATCTGCTAAATAGTATCAAATTGTGTTTGTGAAGCAACGTGAAAAATTAAAATGTTTAGTGACAGTGATATTGAAGATTTATTATTAATAACTGTTGGAGCTATGGCACTTTCAAAAACCCAGCAAAAAGAAAAAAAAAAAAAAGATCCAGATGAATGTGGGTTCGAGCGTGGGTGCAGCGTCGTAAAAAAGAAAGGATGTTGAAAAAAAACTTCTGAAGGAACTAAGTTTTGAAGAACCTTCGCTGCATAAAAATTCGTGCGCATGGGTTTAAATGACTTCTATTACTTGATACCTTCGCTTTCAGATAAAATATCTAAATTTGTTGTTATTGGTTGCTGCTGGCTAACCTCCGCACGTCCAACAAAAGCCATAGAGTCGAAATATTTACACTTTGATGCATTTTTTGCACCTTGTCCAGATTTTGTTTTTTTTTTTTTTTTTTTGTTGAGGTAGCCCCGGTACTGAATCTTCAAATTCACCCATTTTGTGAAAACTTCCTCCGCTGTAACATTAAGCATATCGCCAATTTCAGTCCATGCGCTATCCCGCATGGGTTTTTAATGGTAGTCAGCACTTGATGCATTATAAATGCAAGGATGGCATTCCACTTCGCCGATCAATTTAAATATATTTTCTTCACTCCAATCGTACGTCGTCCTCCTTCTTTTGGTTTTTTGGCAGATGGTGGCGATTCAATAATTGATGTTGTCCATTTTCTTTCAAAAAAATGTGCTTTATCATAAAGAATTACTAAAAAGCGCTTTTTACTGTCTGTCAAACGAATTGACCAGTATTGTCATTTTAATTTATTTCATTTTTTATATGTTAAGCACTGTCAAAAATAACTATTGGCAGCCCACGTTTCTACAATTATTTGTCGCTATTTGTTTCGCCAAAAATATTGCGAGAACAAACAAAATATCGAGCCAAATATTTGTAACGACGTGCTGACAAAGTGTTTACATTATGCAAAGCTTTATTCACAAACAAAGATTTTTTTAGCCAACAAACAGTCGAAAAATATTTGGTGGCTAACAAATTCGAGTGTTTACACTAGGACAAACAAAATTTTTATGATTTTGCACAAATATTAGCACAGTCTAAACGCACCTTTACTCCACACAATTGTGACATCTTCAAAGCAGCGCTCGGCCTAAAAAAAGCATAAGCTTTTGCAAGACGTATACACTCATTTAAATGAGTAACTTTTACGTATTTTTCTTTTTAACAAATTTAAGTCACTTTATTATCATATCTAAAATCATGGCAATTGTTTTTCTATTTTTTTTAGCTACACAACCATATTTTTCGGTTTTATACTATTTAACTTTTCTTTAATTTTTTTTATTTGTTTTTATTTCTTTAATATATATTGTTATTATTCAATTTATATAATTATAATATAAGTTTTTGCTAATAGCATTGCACAGTTAAGTATACAATTTCATGAATTTTTATAAAGCTGAACGTGGAGGCTCCAAAGATTCAACAATAAATATGGTTAGGATTTTAGCCAAGTACACAAAAGTTTTAGAAATCGTACATATAAACACCCAGAGCTTAAATAATAAATTTTATGAATTTAAAATAAACTTTGAGAACTCTGACATCGATGTTATTTGTGTTGCAGAGACATGCAGAAAGTCATCTCCTATAAACCGCTTAATTGATCAGGAGGTAGAATTCATATTTATTGAAATATTATCACCTGGCTAGAAGATGTGCAATACACTTAAAGAACTCATTTTAGAGTACGATAGTCATTAATAACGACTTTAACTCAAATCTACTAATTGATACATTTCTCGCAGACAATATGTTATCCCTAGGCCTTTTTCCTAACAACTCGATAATTGCAACACATCATACATCTAAAACGAGCACGCTAATTGACCTTACCTTTGTATCAAATACTTCAAGTATAATTTTGTATGACGAGATATCTGCACCTTGCTTCTCTGAGCATGACATGTTTTTTTCTTCACATATTACTTTTATATCCAACAGAGAAAACAAAATTTTCGTTATCGTGACTATAAGCTCATAATACGAACGAACATTTCTCCTATGTTGCATGGAATGGCATACACATATTCTATTACCTACTTTGATAAAAAATCTTCATTTTGGGAGGGCAGCATTCAATGTCGTTTTGAATCAACTATACCATTGAAACATAAGGATATAAAACCCAAGCAAAAACCTTGAATTTTAAATAACGTTAAGAATGCTATTGATCAAAGAGACTTAGCATATAGATCAATCAATCAACTCTGTACAAACTTGGAGTACTATTCAGGAAATAGAAGTTGGCAGGTCTTATATAAATATTGATAGCCAAGTTGATGCAAATATGCTTAACAAAGTATTTACTAATATCCCTATAATACCGGCAGATCGCACTTTTTATAATTTTACTGCGGACACGAATGTTGGGATAATTAATGAACATTAAAAATTTTCATACGTTACTCAAAATTAGTTTTTTAACATGTTTTTTATTACATCAAACACAGCTTGATGACTGATTTTGCTGTATGTTAATACCATTTTAGTGACATCCACTTATCCTTTGGGCCTGCTTTCCTTTCATAAATTAAATATTTCTTGCCTTCTAAAAGGCCTGTTAAATCATTGAATTTGAAGATGTTATAACTAGGAATTTTAGATCTTGAATGAGGTAGCATAAGTTGCAAAGGACTATAAAAAAATTAAATTAAAAACAAATAGGAGTGCTATATGACACTCCTTATCATATATAAATTTTAAGAATTTTTTTTAACTAAATTTTGTTGATTATTACATAAAAATGTTTTAATATTTTAGAGCGAATCAAAATAAATTATGTTAAGCTTCAAAATGAATTTATTTTTTTAAATCATTAATGTTCGTTATCATAAAAATCACATTCACAAGAAAAGCGAAACGTAAAAAATAATAACAAACTTCTATACAAATTATTCTTATATTGTGCAGAAGTAATTAAAGAAAACTTATTTTAGTTGATATATAATAATTCCTTAAACAAATTTTAAAAATAGAACATTTTGGAAGGTATTCAACATTTAATCTACAAAATAAGAAAGTTGTGGAACAAATAAGAGATATTAAAGCAGGCC